>PVIY010013071.1:0-60123 GCA_004026745.1 Myrmecophaga tridactyla
GCTGGTGGACTCTGCATCTCGTGGTCACATAGTTCTGCTCTCTCTCTCTGAATCTCTCTCTCCAAAATGTTTCCTCTTTTATAGGACTTCAGAAACTAATCAAGACCCACTTAAATGGGTGGAGACATGTCGTCACCTAATCCAGCTTAACAACCATTCTTAACTAAATCACATCAACCAGGGAGATGATCCAATCACACTCTCAAACATACAGTATTGAATAGAGATTATTCTACCTTTACGAAATGATATTTTGATTAAAACATGGCTTTTCTTAGGGGGCATACTTCTTTTCAAACCAGCACACAAGCCATGAGTATTTTTCTCTTTCCATCATCAATAATGATGCACTGCTCATAGCCATTGGCTTGGTGATGAATAGTGAGAGCACTTATAAGTCATTTATTGTTTGGGGGCAGCCAGGGCTTCTAATAGGTGCTTGTTGAAATGATTCCTAGTGAATCAAGTTAAAAAATGGGTAAAACCTATGCTTTTGCTTATTATTTAGATTTTCAGCAGAAAGCAACTGCCCTATTCTATGATGTTCCAGCAGTTTGAAGCTGTTGGCCTAGTGATGAGTCTGTAATGGCATTCATGGTTTGAAAGTAATTTTTTTCTTGAATGTACTTAAGATGCCCTCTTGGAGGTCTATTTGCAACATCAGCCATTACTACTACACATAAAGCAATTGTGCTACCTAACTTCCAAATCACATAAAATACTAATCAGTCACTGAATTGAATCCAGGTAACAAGTAGCTTGGACCCCAAATAAAATGGTGATAACTGGACATAGAAATACAGTAATTAACTTAGAAAATTGCACAAAAGAAGACAGAAATGCATTCAGCAAATATATATAGTCACCTTTTCTCTTCATTTTCCCCATCTTATAAAATGGGGCTCAATTTTTGTTGGGGTGATTCCACAAGTTGTTGTGGATATCGAGTGGTAGAAGATTTAAGTAAAGCTTAACCAGAACTCTTGGTTTACCACTTCAGACTTACTCATCTTAGTAGAAGTTATCACCTAGTTATTGAAGCCCACACCTGACTAGTTTTCCTTCGTTGCTATATTTCCCTTGCCTCCAAAATCCAACCCCTCAGGAATCCCCTGTGGAATTTGTTGCTGAAACAGTATTTTGAGTCTACTTTTCTCCATCTTACTACAATAGATTTAGCCCCAGCTGCCATTTTTAACTCTCCTCTCTCCTGCAAACTTCTCCTATAATAGTCTTCCATCTTCTTGTCTTTTTCCCTGGTATTCAGTCTCCAAATAGCAGTCAGAAGGATATTTTATAAACATCAATCAGATCTTTTTTTTCCACAAGATATTACAAATTTATAAAAGCTGAAAAATAGCACAAACATCATAAAATTCAGAAAAATAGCCTAATATTTTTATTATTACATTGCCTTGCACATTTCTTTATTATCTTTTCCCCTGTGTTTTTTGCTTAAATACCTTAAAAAACCACTTTCTATGGTAGTAATATATAAAACTCAAAATTTTCCATTTTAGCCATTTTCAAGTGTATAATTCAGTGGTATTAATTACATTCACCTAAATCCATTACCCAAACTTTAATTAGATCATTTTTCTCCCTGTTTAATCTGGCCCCCACCCACCTTCTTGATCTCTTTTCAAACCACTCTCAAACCTGGCTGGTTGTGCTCGCACCACTTTGGTGCACCTCCCAGAACAGCTGTTGGGGACTGAAACATGGTCTCCACAGGACAGCTTCAAATCCTAACAGCTTGTCCTGTGGTTGGACCCCTTTGTAAATAGGAAACATGGCTTTGATTTTGCACTTCTGGTCCCCAAACTGTGAGACCATCCTGTCTGTGGTATTTGTCATAGCAGCCCTGGGAAGATAAGACTGTGGCCCTTTGATGCCCAATCTAAGTTAATGCCCAATCTCTTATCGCATCAATCTGTTTTATTTTCTTATTAATGCATCACCTATCTGATACTCTGTTTTTATTTGTTTATTTGCTGCTGGTCCTCCACTAGAAAGTGAGCAACATGAGAACAGGAGTTTTGTTTTATCCAACTCTGTATCCCCTACTCCTCAAATAGCACCTACCATCCAGTAGACATTGAATAAATATTTGTGGAATGAATGAATGAATGCAACACATTTGTTCAATTAATCAATATTGAACAAATATTTTGAAATAGTTTGTAAATTGCTAAATGCCAAATGAAAGGAAATCTTACTTGGTGTTGTGGGAATGGGGGTTATTTGTGCCTGGCTGAGCCGTGGCATGTGTGAGGGACAGACGGAGAAACAAAGCTGGAGAGACTCAATGCCTGGCCAGGTCACACCGAGCTGGGGCTTATCCCTCCTGCCTCTTGGCCCACTGCCCCCACCTGCCCACCTCCCCTCCAGCTCGTGCCACGGATTTGGGGCACCATGACTCACATAGAACAGGGTCTCTTGAAACCTGTTAATTCTCCTGAGCCTAGGTTTCGGTGCATTTGTTATTGTTCTTTAGTCTTCTCCTATGAGAACCTTGATCTGAACTCTAGGCAGCCTCAAAATGAACTAAACAAAGTAAGAAATTGCTTTATTTACTTTAAGTTTTAAAGCATCTCGTAATTGCTTCCAGTTCCCTTTCCATTTCATTTCCTTCTTCACTTCAGGATTCTAGAAAGAATGACAGAAGGGAATGAGTAAGTTCTGAAGTACAGCAAGAAGAATGATTTGTTTTTGAGAATTTTCTAGTTCAACGAACAGTGGGAAACACCAGCTTTCTCTTCTCACAAAATCTCCAGTCAAATGTTTAATCTCAAAAGACTCCAGCAGTTTATAGAAATATTATAAAAGTTGTGCTGTCTTATTTCAACCAAAGATAAATTCATATGTTTGATAGTCCTTCAGTCTATTGTAAATTCCAAAGCTGATCCTACTGTACTGTCCTTGTAACAAATAGGTGTTATCACAAGGCACAGGATGAGAAATGAGGAGACTTAGAATGAAGCTTCGATTTTGCAGCCCATTTGCTGTTTCCTCTGACAACACATTGGAACCTTATGATATTTTCATATTTCTAAGTCTGAAAAAGAAAATGCAAGTGGCTGACATTAGTTCCCAGTGCCTTCCCAATACTCAATCTATAATAAAACTGTCAACACTTTAGGTGCCCAGCAAGCATGTTGATGGTGTTTGGACTTCATTTTTTTTTAAAGCATTGTGTAAGTTGAGTATGTAAATTATTATACCTTTTTTGTTTTATAGAACAATGGTTTGTGATATATTAGAGTAAAATTTCTAAAAGCATCTTTTTCTCAATCATTTTATCCTAATATGGCTTAATACATAGGATATGTAGTATAACCTAATACATTCTTTCTCCAGCTTCTAGCAGACAGTTGGACACATGTTTAGCTCTCAGAAAATGCTGGTTGACTTTGGATATTATTTCTTCTCTTTGTTTGCCATATCACACTCTGGTTGCCTTAAACAACAATAATTCATTATCTCACAGTTTTGGAGGCTAGAAGTCTTCCAGCAAGTTCTCAGTAGGCCATATTTTCTATGAAGTCTGCAGCATTCTCTTGGTAGTTTCCCGGCAATCCTTGGGGTTCCTTGGCTTGTAGATGTATCTCTATCCTCCATCACATGGCAGTATATGTCTTCTTCTCTGGCTTCCATGTCTGTGTCCAATTTCTTATGCTTATAAGGCCTTCAGTCATATTGAATTGAGACTCACCCTCATTCAGGTTGACCTAATCTTAACTAATAACATCTTCAGAGATCCTGTTTACAAATGAGTTCACACCCACAGAGCCAGCGGTTAAGACCTGAGCATGTCTTTTGTGGGGGACATGATTCAATACCTAACATTCTCCAAAGAAAGATAAGATAGAATTTAGGATTAAATAAAATAATATATGGAAGTGTTTTATAAAGTGGAACACAAATTCAACTGGTGGCAATTATTGTTGGTTATGAATTATATTTACCCCCAAACCTGACAGGCGGAAAAGACAGATTTCTTGTGTGCCCCTGCTTCAGATTACAAAGCCCAGCCAGAGTGGAGACCATGCTGGAGAAGGCAGGCAGGGATTATACAGCAAGCGAGCACTCTAGGAGACCAGGAGGCTGAGAGCTTTACTGGGGAATGGAATGAATGGGAGAGAGGGGGGAGAGGATAGGTTTCAAATTCCAAAGATTTTGAAAGTCTGTCTTTTGAAGCTAGAGGCTTTTCTTTTGCTGATGAAACTTCTTGACTAATGAGCTAGAGAATTCAGGGTGATATCAGGAAGTGAGGAAATAGGAAAAGCCACTTCAGATAGGCTTGGGAAGGAGAGACAAAGGAAACTTTTATCTGCCTTCCCAGATAGGCCTGGTCACCTTATCCAAGTAGAATGGGAGTCAGAGATTTGTAATAGAATCTCTTTTTCTGATAATAAAGAATTGAGTGGCTGAAGTTTTCCTTTTATAGTCTCTGGAAAACCTGAGCATGTTGGATGAGATACTAGAGAGTGAATAACCATAAACAATCCCAAATGATAGTTAAGTATTTTGATTTCAATCTCAACAGTTAATTTTGATACTATTACTACTACTGATAAAAATGAATATTTAGGGAGTACCCACGATATAGGTTATCATTTTTTATGTTGACACCTCAGCACGGTAGATATTATTATTATCCCAATTGAGGAAATTCAGGTTTTGAGAAGATAACCAGCTACCAATACCACAAGGCTAGCACTTGAATTTGGAAAGTTGTGGTTGGACTCCTGGACACACACAACAACCTCCGTATTGCCAACCACAAAAATCAGTCATTCTAAAATGAAGGTCCCTCACGATATTCCTGGCTATTACTACCCACTGCTTGAGGACAATATGCCTTGGGAAATAGCTTCCTATTTCTAATGGTTTACAGACTCTTTTTCTTAAAGCATTTGCTCTCATTTCATTACAGACGGCAATCTCACTCTACTCTATGACATTCAATCCTCAACCTGGAGACACAGATAGTGATGCCAACTTTTAAAAACTTTTTTATTGTATAATATAACCCATATACAATGCAGAGAAATAAAAAAGACAATAGTTTTCAAAGTGCTCTTCAACAAGTAGTTACAGGACAGATCCCAGAGTTTGTCATGGGCTACCATACGATCCTCAGATTTTTCCTTCAAGTTGCTCCAGAATATAGGAGGCAAGAAGGCTTAAATATTTTATCATCACAGTCAGCTTTTTTCCCCTTCTTTTTTTGTGAAAATAACATATATACGAAAAAGCAATAAATTTCAAACCACAGCATCACAATTAGTTGTAGAACATATTTCAGAATTTGACATGGGGTACAATTCCACAATTTTAAGTTTTTACTTCTAGCTGCTCTAAGATACTGGAGACTAAAAGAGATTTCAAGTTAATGATTCACCATTCATATTCTTTTAAAAATCCTATCCTCTCTGTATAACTCCACCATCACCTTTGATCTTTCCATCCCCCTCTTTAGGGGTGTTTGGGCTATGGCCATTCTAACTTTTTCATATTGGAAGGGTCTGTCACTAATATGGGGTAGGGAGATGGAACTATCTGATGTTCTGGAGAGGCTGGGCCCTCTAGGTTTCAGGACTTATCTGAACCAGGGACCCATCTGTAGATTGTAAGTTTCTGCGAAGTTACTCTAGTGCATGGAACCCTTGTGGAATCTTATATCTTGCCCTAGATGTTCTTTAGGATTGGCTGGAATGGTCCTGGTTGGTGGTTGGCAGGTTATGATACGTAGCAAGGTCTACCTGAAGCTTGCATAAGAGCAACCTCCAGAGTAGTCTCGGCTCTATTTGAACTCTCTCTGCCACTGTTACTTTATTAGTCACACTTCTTTTCCCCCTTTTGGTCAGGATGTAATTGTTGATTTCATGGTGCCAGGGCCAGATTCATCCCTGGGAGTCATTTCCCATGTCACCAGGGAGACTTTGACACCTGGATGCATGATGCCAATTTTGTGGATGAGCACTTGTCATGCAAGAACATCCTGTACAACTTTTACCCAAGGCCATATTCCTAATCAGTAGCGGTGCCAGTACAGAAACCAGACTTCAGATCCATTCCTGCCATCAGCTGTATATATGCCTGGTCCTGTGTATTGTGGTTCTCCCAGGATTTTGCCATCCTTTATTACTGTAACAATTAAAAAAATTTGTTTGTGTGTGTGAAGAGAAAAGCAGAAGTAAACACAACTGGAGATACGATCTACCTAAATAGATCTCTATCTCCCTTTTGTTATCTACCTACTCTATTTAATTATTGAATGATCTGTTAATCTTCTATCTCTCCTTCTATCCCAGGGTCCTCAAGCTCAGTGCTGTTGATATTGGGGGCTGAATAATACTTTGCTGAGAGGGTTATCCTGTTTCCTGTAGTGTGTTTACCAGCATCCTTGGCTCCTACCTATTAGATGTCAGTAGCACTGTCCCAAACATGTCTCCAGATATTACCAAATGTCCTCTGGGGAGCAAAATCTCATCTGGCTGAAGATGACTGCTGTATGCCTCACTGCAGTGAAAATAACAAATTATCCTCCATCCTTTGGTTTTCTGTTCGAGGCATCATGACTTTGAGGATAAATGGACTTATTCAAAGCGTGCACACCAGAGTCTCTTCGATGGCACTGGTGGCATTGTGCTTAATTTCTGTCTCGCTCTCATGGTAGATGGTTCTATGACCCAGGGAGCAGTGCTGCCTCAGAAACCAAGCCTTGCCAGTTTTCCATAGAAGATTTGGTGTGGAGGAAGAACCTGTTGAAGTTTTAGGTAGAAGGAGCTTGGGAAAACCCTGCCTTTTATAGGACAGGCTCCAAGTCCACAGGCTGGCAAAAGCCTGTTCACCTGTTTATGGCCCTTATTTATCTGAAATATCTATGGGGTTCCATCTTAAATTGCTCTTATCGTATCTGATCTTGCATTATTTGGAATGTCTGCAGTTGTAATCCCATTTTGTTGATACATCACAGATAATTTATAAATATTCATTAAGGCAGAGATGGATATTTTTGAGTTAAACTCTCAGCCATGCCCAGTACAGGGCTATGAATACCTTCTGAGCGGGGAAAGGCTGAGGGGCGTTTGCCATTTCTCAGAGGTGCCCTTGAGCATTTAGGGGGAGTAAGGAACTTCCCCTGCACCTTTGATTAGCCCTTTTGGTTTAGGAATCTGTTGAGGAGTGTTTCTTGATATCATTTAGAGAGTCACTTATCTTTTGTTTTTTTTGTCCCAAATAATGTAAAAGTAATGGATACAATATTAGGCCCCAGGAAGAGAAATAAAAAAGATTGAACACCCTCTCTCACCTCTACAACTTTAGCATCAAGAAGATGGCCCATAAAATGGATCTCAGCTATAGATTGGGGATCCCTCTCTCACTCACCCACCACTGCTGTCTCTCCAGTTTCCAAGGAAGCAACACGGCTCTGATTCTCAAGATCATGGAGACAATTAAAGTTCCTTAAAATCAGAGGATTGTATCTGATTGGGGCTAACAGGCATGTGGCTTGGCCTTTACCTAATACCTATCTCAGTATCTTGAATTCTCCACCTAATTGCTATAAAAATAAAGCATGATATATCACATAGAGAGGCACATTTCCAGATTTTGTGGAATATATACAAACCTCTTCTATATTAATGTATATTCATATATACAAATTTGACTAAGGTTAATATTAATTATTTATACAGTTTGTATAAAGTTTTACAATTTTTTGCATATGGTCTTATCTCATCTTCAAAATAACCATGTGAGATATTCATTATTTCTATGTTAAAGATGAAAAAACTGATACTCAAGGAGGTTAGATGAACTTCTCATGGTCCAACAATTAGAAAATGGCAGATCTAGGCTTTTAGCTCAATTTTTCTGACTCTAAATCCAGTGTTCTTTTCATGGCTTCTTGCGTGGAGCAAGTAAAGATGCAATCAAATATTAGCAATCAGGAGTACTTTTAGTTTTATCACCTATGTTGACAAATACGCATTTCACTCAGTTGCTGATTTAATCACCCTCTGCGTTATGAAAGCTTGTGGAGGTATCAAGATGGGTAAGACGTGGTCCCTTCCCTCCAGGAACTTGTAGTCTAATGGGAAGTCGGTTAAATATTAGATGCTAAGTCATGAATAGGCAGGCTACTGTGGAGCACCAAGTAGGATGGCCTGATGGAAACTGAGGAACTTACAAAAAGCGTCCTTGAAGAGGCTATGTGTGAGCTATCGTAAGGAAGGATGGACCCATTCAGCATGGTCTTGAGTCACAGGGAAGCTGTTGTAAGCAGAGAACTCAGAGTGCATAGAATCTGAGGGCAGAGGGAATGTGGCCAGGTGGTGGGACCTGACAGATGGCTCAGTGAGAGAGTGTGAGGGAGAAGCGCAAACAGGGTAAGCAGATGTGGTCACGGACCACTTATTGTGGTGAGGATTTGGATTTATGTATAACAGGTAGAGCTATTGAAAAAGTTTTAAGCAGTGTACAAAATGATTAGAGTTCTGTTTGGACTAACTTCTCTTAAAGCAACATAAAGGCAGAATCGGAGGGAACCGAGAATGACAGAGCCAGCCTATGGCATGGGCTCTGAGAAAAAGCACCTGAGAAAAAGTGGGCCTTGTCCCTCAGGCCAGGGGACTGAGGAAATGGAGGAGGGACAGGGATTTATTTAGAGGATTAACTAGTATCTTACACGGAGGAAGCCACTTCAACCATTCTGATAGCACAGGAGGCAGGCATTTCTGACCTTCTTTCAGGAAGTCCTCTATTAATCTGCTGAGCTGAGAAAGGAAGATAAAGGGTAGGGCTTTGGTGTGAAATAGCCACCCAGGGAACCAGAGCTGATGAGGGAGGGGTATTGTAAGGTTCACCAGACAGGGAGGAAAAGGCAGGTGACCGTGTACTAGGAGGAGCAGGTACCTTGGCTAGGGCAACTCAGGGCTTTTTCCCAGGCTGCTGACATTTTAAATAAATTAGAAAGGCATCAGAAACGGAAAGAAAGATCCTGTGGTGTGGCCTGATTTGGTGACTTAATATGAACACAAAATCTCTTTTGGAGCATCTCCTATGGACCACGTTTTTAGGCGCTCCTTGTAGGTGAAGCTGAGAGCGTCCTCAGAAAGGACCTATATCAAGCCCTGGCCCTTTGCGTGACTTTGGGCAAATCAGCGAATCACACCAAGCTTACATTTTCTTACCTGTAAAATTGTGATAATTTTGTTAATATAATTGGTGATGGTTAAAAGAAGATAATCAATCTAAGTCACTTAGCATAATGCCTGGCAAATGATAATTGCCTAATAAGCACTAGCCACAACTGCTACTGCCCCCACCCCCACCCAGTAGAGTGTGCAACACAGCTCAGCAATCCCTAGGTTCTGAGCTCTATGAGAAATTGGAATTTAGCTGTCAATTCTCTTATTCCCAGGTGACCATGCAACATATGAAGAGCAAGAAAACCCTGGATTTTGCAGCAAACGTATGGTTATCGCAAATCCGACCATATGGGGATACTGTCTGTGAACTGCCTGTAGAGCAAGGAGGACGAGCTATTTTTCCACGTGTGTTCTTAATCTTGAGTGGTATATATTGCATATATCAATTGTTTTATAGTTGCTTCAATTTCCTTCCAAACTATTTACTTACAGGGTATTTTTCCTACTCCTCAGTGTTGTCCTATCCACTGAGAAGTAACTTTTTCTGCATTGCAGCACTAGTCACTACTAGATCTGTGATTAAATAAAATCTTAAAACGGTTCATTTGAAAAGTCTACAATCCCAGGATAAGAGTGAAGAAACATAATGGCTAAGCTCCAGGGGTCTGTCTGGGGCCAGTCGGCCACCTCACACCATCATATCACTTTTGATTCATTTTTTTTTATGAAACCTTAACTCATTTTACACTTTAAGCATTATATACAATAACATTTGTACATTCTTGCTGATAAAATACCAGCCATAAAATATCCTTCTGTCATAGAGAGAAGAAAAACCTTTTTTAAATCTTTAATTTCTCTTTCTGAAAATGTAATAAATCCTCTGGACATTTTTCATGGTGCAAACATGCCTATTTTTAAGTAAAATTAATGTGTGGTATCAGCAGTCTCTTACTAGATGCTAAAAATCCAGAGTAAAGGGATTCTCATGTAAAGATTTTTATTACAGCCTCAGAACCCACGGACCATGAATTCCACAGCTATTGATTTCCTCCTGTCTTCTCTACCCTCTGCTTTGTTAGTAGTGAGATACTGTGTCTACGTTCATACTGGACAACTGAATCATGCAGAAACCGAGATGGAAGTGTACCTCTGTCTGTACGGAGAGAGGGGGGATGCTGGTCTCAGACTCCTACACCAATCGAACATGCCAAAGAAATTTCAAAAAGGGCAGGTGAGTCTGTGTTGTGAATAACTTCTCTATGTTCTTCGCATTTTCTCTGAAGAAGACCATTTGTGATTAAGACATTTAAAAGGTGTTTGATACTCTTCAAGTTTTGGTATTAGAGAATCTTCAATGAGCATTTTCCTGAACCCGGCTTGATAGTGCTTTGTTTTAGAAGTTGTTCTTGAAAGAAAAATGGAACACAGTAAACCAGTAATGGGTAATAGGGTGAAGAAAAAGACATTAGAAGTTAGTCTAATACGTTTTTCTGAAAGTATCAGAAAAAATAAGTTAAATTATATCAGAGAAAAGTATAATATGAAGATACTCAGATAAGACATAAAGGCACAAAAACTTTTCTTAAACCATCAGACCATATTAGAGCCATTATAGTATATTTCATGTTATAACACAGTGGGCTTTCTTTAAAACATCTTGATTGGAGTCACTGTACTGTCTTCATGCCTAATGCCCCTCAACATTCTCTTTTATCTTTTATATCTTTTATATATGAGTCTTTCTATATTTTAGATGTTTGAGAAATTGCAGTGGGAGAGATATCAATCTATAGTTAATTTTTTTTTCTATTGAGGAAGTTGTAGGTTTACAGAAAAATCATGCTGAAAATATAGAGTTCCCATATATCTCCTTCACACACAGAGTTTTCCTCATCATTAGCACTTTGAATTAGTTTGGTACCTTTGTTGACAAAACAGTAGTATCATAATTATCGTATTAGCCATAGTCCATAGTTTACATTAGGGTTCACTGTTTGCATTGCACTGTCCTATGTGTTTTTTAAAATTTTAATTCTAGAAATAATATTAGAATTATTTTAAATTCTAGTAACATATATACATTCTAAAATTTCTCCTTTTAACCACACTTAAATGTATAATTCAGTGATGGTTAATTACATTCACGCTGTTGTGCTACCATTACCGCCATCCATTTCCAAAACTTTTTTATTACCCCAAACAAAAAATAACAGTTAAGCATTAACTCCCCATTCCCTGCTACCACCTAGGCCCATAGTAACCTGCATTCTAGTTTATTACTCTATACATTTGCTGATTCTAATTATTTCATGAGTGAGATCACATTTGTTCTTTTGTATCTGGCTTATTCTGTGATGTCTTCAAGATTCCTCCATGTTGTTGCATGCATCAGAACCTCATTCTCCTTTAGGGCCAAATACAATTCCATCATATGTATATACCACATTTTGTTTTTCCATTCATCTATTGATGAACACTTGGGCTGCTTCCGTCTTTTGGCAATTGTGGATAATGTCACTATGAACATTGGTGTGCAAATTACCTGTTTGAATCCCTGCTTTCAGATCTTTTGGGTATATATCCAGAACTGGGATTGCTATGGTTATGTGATAATTCTATACTTAACTTTCTGAGGAACTGACGACAGTTTTCTACAGTGGGTGCACCATTTTACAGTCCCATCAATACTGACAGTGTGCTCCTATTCCTCCACTTCTCTCAAACACTTTTATTTTTTGTATTTTTTTTATAGTAGTCAAATGGTGGGTGTGAAAATGGTATTTTATTAGGGTTTTGATTTTCACTTCCCTAATGGCTAATGATGTTGAGTATCTTTTTCATGTGCTTATTGCCATTTGTATATCTTCCTTGCAGAAATTTCAATTCAAGTCTTTTGATGCACAAAAACTTTAATTTTAATGAGGTCCCACATACCATTTTTTTTTCTTTTGTTGCTTGTGCTTTTGGTGTAAAATCTAAGAATCCATTGCCTAAAATATGGTCCTGAAGATGCTTCTCTGTATTTTCTTCTGAGAGTTGTATAGTTTTTGGTTCTTATATTTAGGTCACTAATTCATTTTGTGTTACTTTTTGTATGTGCTATGAGGTAGAACTCCATCATCATTTTTCTTTTTTTGCGTTTTGGCATCTAATTTTCCCAGCACAATGTGTTAGGAAAATATTCTTTCTCTGTTGAGTGGATTTGGCACCCTTGTCAAAAAGTAACTGGTCATAGATGTGAGGATTTATTTCTGAAATCTCAGTTTAATTCAGTTATTTTATATTCCTGCCCTTGTGCCAGTACCATGCTGTTTTGATTACTGTAGTTTTATAATAAGTTTTAGAATTGGGAAGTGTGAGTCCACAGCTTCATTCTTATTTTTTAGTATAGTTTTGGCTACTTTGGTCCACTTACCCTTCCATATAAATTTCATGATTGGCTTTCCCTTTCTGCAAAGAAAGTTGTTTGCGATATTGATTAGGATTGTATTGAATCTGTAAATTGTTTTGGATAGAATTGACATCTTAACAATATTTGTTCTTGCAATTCATGAACACAGAATACCCTATTTTTTTAGGTTTTCTTTTAGTTTTGTTGTTTTCAGTGTGTAAATCCTTCACATCCTTGGTTAAAATTATGCCTACAGATTTGATTTTTTAGTTGCTGTGCTAAAAACAACTACTGGTTTTTGTGTGATGATCTTGTACTTTGCCACTTTGCTGAACTTGCTTACAGCTTTAGTACCTTTGTTGTGGATTTTTCAGGATTTTTCTACTTATCTGATTGTGCCATCTAGATTTTTTTACATATTCCTTTCCAATTTGGATGCTATTTATTCTTTTTTCCCTACCTAATTGCTATGGCTAGAGCTTCCAGTACAATATTGAATAACAGTGGAAACAATGGGCATAATTGTCTTGTTCCAGATCTCAGAAGGAAAACTTTTAGTATTTCACAATTGAGTATTATGTTAGTTGTGGATTTTTCACCTATACCCTTTATCATGTTGAGGAAGTTTCCTTCTATTCCTGTTTTTTAAGTGTTTATATCAAGAAAGGATGCTGTATTTTGACAAATACCTTTTCCGCATCAATTGAGATAATCATGTGGTTTTCTTCTCTTTGTTCTCTTCATTCTGTTCGTGTGTTGTATTACTTTAATTGATTTTCTTGTGTTGAACCACCCTTGCCTACTTGAAATAAATCCCAGTTGATCCTGGAGTTTAATAGTTTTAAAGTGCTTTTGAATTTGTTTTTCTAGCATTTTGTTGATTTTTGCATTTGTGTTTATAAGAGCTATTGGCTTGCAATTTTATTTTCTTGTATTACCATCATCTAGTTTTGGTATTGGAGTCATGTTGATCAAATAGAATGAGTTAGGGAGTGTTCCCTCCTCTTCAATTTCTTGAAAGAGTTTGAGCAGTTCTTCGTGGAATATTTGGGCATTTCGTTGTTCAGAGGATTTTAATTGATAGTCAGTCTCTTTACTAGCTATTAGACTGTTGAGATCTTCTATTTCTTCTTGCATCAGTTTAAGTAGTTTGTGTGTTTCTGGGAATTTGTTCATTTCATCTAAGTTATCTAATTTGTTGGCTTACAGCTGGTTCATACTTTTTTTTATATCTGTGGGGTTGGTAGTAATTCCCCCTTTCATTTCTGATTTTAGCTATTTGCATCCTCTCTCTTTTTTTTCTTTAACTAAATTTTTGTTGATTTTATTGACTTATTCAAAGAACAATTTTTGGTTTTGTTGATTCTATTATTTTTTACATTCTGTATTTCTTTTATCTCCACTCTAGCCTTCCTTCTGCTTGCTTTGGGTTTAGTTTGCTTTGGTTTTATAGGTCCTCCACTGTGAGGTTAGGCTTCTGGTGTGATAACTTTCTTCTTTTATACTGTAAGCATTGAAAGCTATAAATCTCCCTCTCAGCACTGCTTTTGTTACATACTGTGAGTTTTGGTATATTGTGTCTTTGTTCACTATCACTTCAAGTTATTTCCTAACTTTCTTTGTGATTCTTTTTTGACCCATTAGTTGTTTGAGTGCATGTGAAAATTCCTCCTCTCCCTCTGTTATTCACTTCTAGTTTCATTCCATTGTGATCAGAGAAGATACATTGTATAGGTTCAATATATTTGAATTTGTGAGACTTGTTTTATGACCTAACATATGGTCTATTTGGAGCATGATGCATGTGCACTCTAGAAGAATAAAAAAGTATTTGCAAGGTTCTCTTGGGGGACTGGGGAGAAAGGAGGAAATATTCAACTTCCCTATTTGGGGAATTCCTGCTATTCTTGCAAGCAGTAGGGGCAACAAATTCCATAGCCTGAGCCCTCAGTCTTGGGGTTCACCCAAATGAAGCTCATATCTGCAAAGGAGAACTTAAGCCTACTGAAGTATTCTGCTGCTTTTAGTTGAAGTGTTCTATAATGACTGTTAGGTTTATTTATTTTATAGCATCATTCAGGTTTTCTGTTTCCTTATTGATCTTCTGTCTAGATGTTCTATCCATTATTGAAAGTGATGTATTAATGTCTCTACTATTAATCTAGAATTGTTTATCTCTCCTTTTTTCTCCCGTCCAATCTGTCAATATTTGGTTTATGTATTTTGAACTTAGGTGCATATATAATTATAATTGTTGTGTCTTCTTGTTGAATTGACCACTTTATCAGTATATAGTGACCTTTTTTTCCCACTGATAACAATTTTTTACTTACGGTCTGTTTTATCTGATATTAGTATAACTACCCCAGTTCTCTTTTGGTTATTATTTGCATGGCATATATTTTTTCTACCTTTCACTTTCAACCTAACCATGGCTTTGAAATTAAGGTGGGTTATTTTTAAATAGTATATAATGGGGTCATGCTTTTGACATGCTTTCTGCCTTTTAACTAGAGAGTCGAATTTGCTTACATTTAAAGTAACCATTAATGCAGGACTACCCCATTTTGCTTTTTGTTTTTTGTAAGACTTATACCCTTTTGTCCCTCAATTCTTCCATTAGGTCCAGTTTTCATATTATTTGATTTTTGTAGTGTACCATTTCAGGTCCTTTTTTATTTCTTTATGTACATATTTGTTATATATTTTCTTTGTGGATAGCATAGGACTTAAATTTAATACCCTAAATCTATTACAATCATTATATTTATTTATTTTTGAAAATATTTTTATTGAGAAATATCCACACATACAGTACAACCATATTATACAATCAGTGGCTCACAATATCATCACATAGTTCTGCATTCTTCACCATGATCATTTTTGGAACATTTTAGAACATTTTTAGGACATTTGCATCACTCCAGAAAAAGAAATAAAAAGAAAAAAGAAAACACTCATACATCACATTCCCCTTACCCCTCCCTTTTATAGACCCACAGTATTTCAATCTACTCAATTTTTACCCTCTATCGCTCCCTATTATTTATTTATTTTTTATCCTTTTTTATTTTTTATTTTTTTACTCACCTGCCCATATGCTGGATGAAAGGAGCATCAGACACAAGGTTTTCACAATCACAGAGTCACATCATAAAAGCTATATTGTTATACAATTATCTTCAAGAATCAAGGCTACTGGAACACAGTTCAACAGTTTTCACTCCAATTCACCATAAACTAAAAATGGATATCTATAGAATGCATAAGAATAACATCTGGGATAACCTCTCGACTCTGTTTGAAATCTCTCAGCCACTGAGACTCTATTTTTTCTCATTTCTCTCTTCCCCCTTTTGGTCAAGAAGGTTTTTTGATGATGCCAGGTCCCAGCTTATCCTCGGGAGTCAGGTCCCACATTGCTGGGAGATTTATACCCCTGGGAGTCATGTCACATATAGGGAGAGGGCAATGAGTCCATCTGCCAAGTTGGCTTAGAGAGTGGCCACATCTGGGCAACAAAAGAGGTTCTGTGGGAGTGACTCTTAGGCATAATTATCAGTAGGCTTTAGTTCTCCTTTGCAGATATGAGCTTCATTGGGGTGAACCCCAAGACTGAGGGCTCAGGCTATGGAATTTGTTGTCCCCACTGCTTGCAAGAATAGCAGGAATTCCCCAAATGGGGAAGTTGAATATTTCCTCCTTTCTCCCCAGTCCCCCAAGAGGACCTTGCAAATATTTTTTTATTCTCTGCGTAAATTACTCTGGGATATATCAGGGTATCACACTATCCTAAACAAACCAACAAGATCTCATGCTCTATTCAAGATTCTATATAATTAATACACAGGAAGATGGCTGAATAGAGTAGCTCAGGATTAGCCCTGCTCCATGGAAAATTAGAGAAGGGACAGGAGGGCGACTGCGGTTGTGATTCAAGAGTGTAGCTGACCTGGGAGAGCCTTCTGCACCACATAGGGTGGCCCTGGTTGCAGAGTCTGAGGAACTGAGAGGCAGAAAGCTGGAGCCTGGTGCAGAGGTGCAGAGCCTGTGGGAGTGGACAGATGGGAGTTGGGGACTAGGAAGTAAGCCAGGCTGTGTTCCTTGGGTGTGCTACCCTCACCAGCACAGCCCCGTGACTGGTGACTTGCCCCACACCACACGCACCTGAACCCCGTTCAGGAATGCTCTCATACCCCGCGCTCCAGGTGTCCCCATCCCACCAGCCCCAACTGCATGTATCTGCCCCACATCCCCACCATAAGTGCAGCCCAACCCATCTCTCCTGCACCCCTCCTGAGCACTACTTCCCCTTCCTTGTTCCCTACAGTCTGTTGCCAGTGCACAAAAGCTGTGGACACTAACCTCCATACCCTGGCTACTCCTGCTCCCTGCCCATAGTGTCGCACAGCCTCACCCTGACCCGCTTGAGTTTACGGCACTCCCAGGCCCATGCATGTGCATGGACTCCCAATCATGCCATTCAGCTCTGGGAACCACACTTTACAGCAGTCCTAGAACCACTCATGTGCACAGCCCTCAACCTCACCTCCCAGCTCTGAGAAAGTGCTGACCTGTGCAACCGGGTCACATCTGCCTCCAATCCATGAAGGCATAATGCCAACTGCTGCCACAGATCTGCACATGTGCACAAAGGACCCTGTGCCTTAGACCAGTGCACAGCAGGGTTGTGCCCCCAGACCAGTGCATCTGTACAGCTACATCCTCCTTGGCTGCTGGGTGCCCATGTTCACAAGCATCAGTGTAGCATCCCCAACCTGTGCCTATACTTGCCCTGAAACCAATCACTGCACTGTGCCCCACCCTGTATCCTGCTCCTTGCAGTACATCCATCCTGCACACACAAGGTCTTAGACTACTGAAAGAAATCAACTCCCAAAGTAAGTCAATTTAGATATTTACATGCCATGAAGACAGCAGAAGATCACTAAGCATGTCACAATGCAGACAGATGTAGCTCTGCCTAATGACCAGATTAAAACACCAGAGGAGACACAGATGCTGGAACAATTAATCAGAGATGTTCATACAACTCTACTTAATAAAATAAGTGGGATAGTAAATGACCTAAAGGAGATCAAGAAGACAGTAGAAGAGCATGAAGAGGAATTTGAAAGAACAAATAGAAAAATAGCAGATATCTCAGAGATTAAAGACTCTATTGACCAAATAAAAAACATACTAGAAGAACACAACACCAGATTTGAAGAGACAAAGAAAGAATAACTGATATGGAGGGCAGGACAACTGACTTTGAAGACTCAAAATGGCAAATGGCAAAAAAGATGGAAAAATTGAATTGGATCTCAGGGAAATGATAGACAAAATGAAACACATGAATAAAATAATCATTGGTGTCCCAGAAGGAGAAGAGAGGAGTAAAGGGCTAGGAAGATTAGTTGAGGATATAATAGGGGAAAACGTTCCAACTCTCATAAAGGACATAAATATACAAGTCAAAGAAACCCAAAGAACGCCAAACAGAATAAATCCAAATAGGTCTTCCCTAAGGCACATACCAATCAGTCTGTCAAATGTTGAAGAAAAGCAGAAAATCTTGAAAGTGACAAGAGAAAAACAATCTACTGCATTCAAGGGAAACCACATAAGACTGCTCAACTAGCACCCTGGAGATAAGAAGGCAGTGGTATGATATATTCAAGACCCTGAAAGAGAAAGACTTCCAGTCAAGAATTCTGTGCCCAGCCAAATTGTACTTCAAAACTGAGGGAAAGATTAAAGTTTTCACAGACAAAGAAGTCCTGAAAGAATTTGTTAACAAGAGACTGGCCCTATAAGAAATGCTAAAAGGAGTTCTGTTGGCTGAAAAAACAGACAGGAAAGGGAGGTCTGGAGGAGGGCACAAAATTGAAGAGTACCACTAAAGGTAATTTAAAGAATACAAACAGAAAGAGGGAAAAATATATAAATCTGAAAAATAAAATAATGAAAATAAGATGATAGATTCAAGAAATGTTTTTTCAGTAATAACTTTGAATGTTAATGGACTAAACTTACCAACTAAAAGATACAGATTGGCAGAATGGATTAAGAAACATAATCCAGTTGTATGCTTCTTACAAGAGACTCACCTTTGACACAAGAATACAAATAGATTGAAAGTGAAAGAATGGAAAAATATTTTCCATGCAAGTTGTAACCAAAAGAAAGCAGAAGTAGCTATACTAATATCAGACAAAATAGACTTTAAATGTAAAGACATCATAAGAGATAAAGAAGGACACTATATACTAATTAGGGTCAATTCACCAAGAAAAAATAACAATCATAAATGTTTATGCTCCAGATCAAGGAGCTCCAAAGTACATGAGACAGACATTGGCAAAACTGAAGGGAGCAGTAGATGTTTCAACAATAATAGTAGGAGACTTCAATACACCACTCTCCTCTATAGATAGAACAACCAGACAGAAGATCAACATGGAAATAGAGAAGTTAAATAATTTGATAAATGAATTAGACCTAACAGACATTATCATTCATTATACCCCAAAGCACAAGAATATATACATTCTTCTCTAGTAATCATGGAACATTCTCCAGGGTAGATCATATGCTGGGGCACAAAACAGGTCTTATAAATTCAAAAAAAGTTGAAATTATTCAAAGCACTTTCCCTGATCACAGTGGGATGAAGCTGGATCTCAATAACCACCAAAGAATGAGAACATTCAGAAATATATGGAGACGAAATAACACACTCTTAAGCAACCAGTGGATCAAAGGAGAAATTGCTAGAGAAATCAGTAGCTATCTGGAGATGAATGAAAATGAGAATACAACATAGAACTTATGGGATGTGACAAAAGCTGTGCCAAGAGGGAAATTTATTGCCCTAAATGCCTATACTAAAGAACAAGAAATAGCAAAAATTGAAGACTTAAGAGCACACCTGGAAAACTTGAGAAAGAACAGCAAACTAACCCCAAAGCAAACAGGAGAAGAGAAATAAGAAAGATTAAAGCAGAGATAAATGAATGGGACAACAAAAGAGCAATAGAAAGAATCAGTAAAACCAAAGTTGGTTCTTTGCGAAAATCAATAAAATTGATGGGCCACTAGCAAGACTGACAAAGAAAAAAGAGAGAGGATGCAAATATGCAAAATCAAAAGTGAGAAGGGGTGCATTACCAGAGACCTTGAAGAGATAAAAGGAATCATAAGAGGATATTATGAATAACTATGCACCAACAAACTAGACAACTTAGATGAAATGGACAAATTCCTGGAGATGCACAAACTACACTGACTCAGGAAGAAATAGAAAATATCAACAAACCAATCACAAGTAAAGATTCAATCAGCCATCAAAAATCTTCCTACAAAGAGAGCCCAGGGCCAGATGGCTTCAGAGGGGAAATTTATCAAACATTGCAAAAAGAACTAACATCAATCCTGCTCAAATTTTTCCAAAAAAGTGAGGAAAAAAGAATTCTACCTAAGTCATTGTGCTGGTTTGAAAGGATGTATTTTTTCCCTAGAAGAGCCATGTTTTACTCTAAATCCCATTTCGTAAAGGCAAATAATCCCTATTCAATACTGTATGTTTGAATCTGTACTTAGATTATCTCCTTGGAGATGTGATTTAATCAAGAGTGGTTGTTAAACTGGATTAGGAGACGACATGCCTCCACCCATTTGGGTGGGTCTTGATAAGTTTCTGGAGTCCTATATAAGAGGAAACATTTTGGAGAATGAGAGAGATTCAGAGAGAGCAGAGAATGCTGCAGCACCATGAAGCAGAGAGTCCATCAG
The DNA here is from genome assembly GCA_004026745.1 of Myrmecophaga tridactyla. NCBI lineage: Eukaryota > Metazoa > Chordata > Mammalia > Pilosa > Myrmecophagidae > Myrmecophaga > Myrmecophaga tridactyla. The sequence goes on from PVIY010013071.1 coordinate 20,359, forward strand.
CTAGTGCTTTGGAGATGAAGAAGGAAAACACCTCCTGGGGAGCTTCATGAAATAGGAAGCCGGGAGAGAAAGCTAGCAGATGATGCAGTGCTCACCGTGTACCCTTCCAGCTGAGAGAGAAACTGTGACTGTGTTCACCATGTACCGTCTCACATGAGAGAGAAACCCTGAACTTCATTGGCCTTCTTGAACCAAGGTATCTTTCCTTGGATGCCTTTGATTGGACATACCTATAGACTTGCTTTAATTAGGACATTTTCTTGGCCTTAGAACTGTAAATTAGCAACTTATTAAATTCCCCTTTTTAAAACCCATTCTGCTTCTGGTATATTGCATTCTGGCAGCTAGTCAAACTAGAATGCTCATTTTATGAAGCTAATATCCTTTTAATACCAAAACTGAGTAAAGATGCTGTAAGAAAGGAAAACTACAGGCCAAACTCCCTAATGAACATATATGCAAAAATTCTCAATGAAATATTAGCAAATCGAATCCAACAACATATTAAAAGAAGTATACACCATGATCAAGTAAGGTTTATACCAGGGATGCAAGGATAGTTCAACCCAAGAAAATCAATTAATGTAATACAGCACATTAACAAATTGAAAGGGAAAAATCACATGATTATCTCGATTGATGCTGAAAAAGCATTCCACAAAATTCACTATCCTTTTCTGATAAAAACACTCAAAAAATAGAAATCAAAGGTAACTAATTCAATGTGATAAAGGGATATATGAAAAAATGATAACCAGCATTGTACTCAATGAGAGAGACTGAAAGCTTTCCCCCTAAGATCAGGAACAAGACAGAGATGCCCACTGTCACCACAATTATTCAACATTGTGCTAGAAGTTCTAGCTAGACCAATGTAGGCAGGACAAATAAATAAACGGCATCCAAATTGGAACAGAAAATGTAAAACTCTCCTAATTTGTAGACGATATGATACTATACTTGGAAGATCCGAGAAATCTACAGAAAAGTCACTTGAGCTAATAAGCAAATTCAGCAAGGTGTGGGATATAAAATCAATGTGCAAAAATCAGTAACATTTCTACACACAATCAATTACCTAGCTGAGGAGTCAGTTAAGGAAGAAAATTCATTCAAAATAGCAACTAAAATAAACAAGTACTTAGGAATGAACTTAACTGGGAAAGTGAAGGACTTGTACACAGGAAACACCATAACATTGTGAAAAGAAATCAGAGGAGATCTAAATAGATGGAAAGACATTCCCTGTTCTTGGATAGGAAGGCTAAATATAGTTAAGATGTCAATTCTCTCCAAATTGATCTACAGATTCAACAAGTACCAATCAAAATTCCAACAACTTGCTTTGAAGATTTGGAAAAGCTAATTACCAAATTCATCTGGAAGGGCAAGAAACCCCAAATTGCTAAGAGCATCCTAAAAAAAGAAGAATGAAGTGGGAGGATTAACGCTCTCTGATTTTAAAACCTATTATAAAACCACAGTGGTCAAAACATCATGGTACTGGTACAAAGATAGAAACATTGACCAATGAAATCGATCGACAGTACAGAATAAACCACCAAATCTATGGTCAACTGAATTTTGACAAGGCCCCCAAATCCTCTGAATTGGGACAAAATAGTCTTTTCAATAATTGAACTGGATATCAATAGCCAAAAGAATGAAAGAGGACCCCTATCTTTTTTTACACCCTACACAAAAATTAACTCAAAGTGGATCAAACTCCTAAATATAAGAACTAGCATCATAAAGCTTCTAGAAGAAAATGTAGGGAAACATCTTCAAAATCTAGTAATAGAAGGTAGTTTCCTAAGCTTCACACCCTAAGCACAAGCAACAAAAGGAAAAATAGATAAATGGGAACTCCTTAAAATCGAATGCTTCTGCACTTCAAAAAACTGTGAAAAAGGTGGAGGCAGCCACTTCAATGTCAGAAAATATTTGGAAATCACTTATTGGACAAAGGTTTGATTTCCTGTATATAGAAAGAAATCATACAATTCAACAACAGAAGAACAAACAACCCAATTATAAAATGGCTAAAGATATGAATAGGCATTTTTCTGAAGAGCAAATACAGATGGCTCAAAAGCACATGAAGAGATGCTCATTTTCACTGGCTATAAGGGAAATGCAGATCAAGACTACAATGAGATACCACTTCTCACCTATAAGAACGGCTGCTGTTAAACAAACAGGAGATTATAAATGTTAGAGAGGATATGGAGAAACTGGGACTCTGATGCACTGCTGGCAGGAATGTATAATTATGCAGCCACTATGGAAGATTGTTTGGTGGTTCCTTAGGAAACTAAATAGCGAGTTGCCCTATGACCCAGCAATAGCACTGCTTGGTATATACCCAGAAGAGCTGAAAGCAATGACACAAGCAGACATTTATTTACGCACCGATGTTCATAGCAGCATTATTCACAATCACCAAAAGATGGAAACAAACCAAACAGATGAGCTGATCAACAAAATGTGGTATATACATATGATGGAATATTATGCAGCAGTAAAACAAAATGACATTCTGAAGCACATGACAATATGAATAAGCCTTGAGGACATAATGCTGAGTGAAATTAGCCAGACACAAAAGGATAGATACTGCATGATTCCATTTTTATGACCAATATAAAGGTATAATCAGAGGCTTATAATACAGAATATAGGGGACTTAGAGATACATAGAAGCTAGAGATGGGTGAACTGTTAGCTAATGAGGTTGAACTCCAATGTAAGGGAATAGATAGGAGTGAGGGTGGTTCTCTAGTGGATCTATAAGTAATATTACCATACTGAAGATGAACAAGATGGAAAGGGGTTGTATAGACCTATGTGTCCCACTGATTAACACTAGAAATATGAATTAGTTCTCGCAAGAATTACTTCAAAGATATGATTCTTGTACAGTGTTTTAAGTCCAGGGCACAGGGGAAAACTGCTATTGCATGCTATGAACTATGTTCAAAAGGAAACCATCAGCACTACCACAGCAGCAGCAGAGGTAAATAATGGGATGAGGGACAAGAGGTAAGAGGAAGTTTAGATTTCTGACTGACAAGGATGTGTTTATTGGTTTTCTTTCTCTTGGGAACAATGAAATGATCTAAAATTGGGAATGTTGATGGCCTGTGGACTTTGGGCACTATACATGATGCCTGATGAGGGCAGGTGGCTGAAGGATGCACTGACAGAGAAATAGATTGGTGAATGATGGTGTACACTTATGAACGAAGGTTGTGCTGCTACAGAAAGGAACAAAGTCGTGAGGCATGAATGAACATGTGGGACACTTGGTGAGACAAAATAAACCAGAAACAAAAGAACAACAATGGTATGGTCACCTTTAGAAAATGCTTATAAGAAAACAGGGGCCTAGAATGAAAGCTTTTAGAGCAGACACATTATGTCCGGAGTGGTTATTATTATTTCTGGATTTTGAGAGGCTGTTATATATATATATAACCTGATATTTAGAGATAAAAATGAAGCTGAACACGTTGGAGTTAAAGTAATTGAGAACATAGGGGTAAGGAAGACAGTGTCTATATTTTAGAACCACACATACTCTTTGAGACCATTGGAAGAAAGGTTTATTTGGTCTGGAACTGAAATTTTCTGTAGTGCATAATCTAATTCAACCTATCTGTATAGCTCATTTGAACAATTGAAACACAGGGAGCACAGAATAAGATAGAGGTCCATTAATCCTGTATAGTTTATTGTAATGCCTGGATACATCCTAGAGTATATTACGCAGATAATCGAAAAGTATTAGCAAAGTCTCCTGAGGGATGGGAGAAAGAATATGGAACTATTAAACCTTACCATCAGGGAATCCCCTGATACTGTGTTAAACTTTACGGACACCCAAATCAATAGGCCAATGGAGAGGGATGGAAAGATCAAAGGTGATGGTGGAGTTATATAGAGAAGATAAGATTTAACAAATGAATATGAATGCTGAATCATTAAATTGATATCTCTTTTAGTCTCCAGCATTTTAGAGCAGCAAGAAGAAAAAAACCTAAAATTGTGAAATTGTAACCCATGTCAAACTCTGAAATATGTTCTACAACTAATTGTGGTGCTATGCTTTGAAATGTATAGCTTTTTAGTATATATGTTATTTTTCACAAAAAAAAAGAAGGAAAAAAAGTCGATTGTGTGATAAAAAAAATATTTAAGCCCTCTAGCCTCCTATATCCTGGAGCAGCTATAAGGAAAAATATGAGAGGATTGTATGGTACCCATGACAAACTCTTGGATCTGTCCTGTAACTACTTGTTGAAGAGTGTTTTGAAAACTATTGACTTTTTATTTCTTTGCTTTGTATATATGTTATAATATACAATAAAAAAGCTAAAAATAAAAAAGATTCCATATAATTATGGTGTTCAAATAAATTGACCATACCAGTTAAATTAGATAATGCACTACCCAAAATATAAATTTTTCACCAAATAAACATCTCTCCCTTTGGTCTCATAAAGGTTGAAGTTTGAAAATATGGGCCTTGTCATCCTTTACCTAGTATTCAGATTTACCTTAGTCCTATCCAGAATAGCTTCCTTATATCTCTAGACATAGTCTGATCACTTTTTCAGCTTTTTAAACAGTTGCTGAATGGGGTACTGCTGACTTTCAGAGCTTCAGTATTATAACTCAGTCTCAGGTGTCACATAAATGCCTGAAGTTTCAGGCAACAACCAGGTTATATACAAATAACTCAGTATCTCAAAATTTAGAAATATCAGTTACAACTCCTAAATATATGTGACTGCTGTAAGAGATTACAATCTAGGAACCTTCACAATAGGCCCCAACCTGATAATCCATGCTCTCGACTTCAGTTCTCTGAGTTTGTATATTATAGTTAATCCAGATGCATGAGGCATAATAATAATTGTCCTTTTGTTTTTGACATTTTATTCAACATACTGTCCTTAAGGTTCATTCACCTAGTTGTGAGCCCCCAACTTCATTCCTTCTTGCAGCTCTTCAGTAGTCCATTGTATGTAAACACGACAGTTCCCCCTTGCATTCCTCAGTCGTTGTACCCTTAAGACCCCTCCATCCATTGCGAATCACAAACACTGCACCATAAACACCAGTGTGCACATGTCCGTTTGTGTCTCCACTCTCAGTTCCTCCAGGTATTTACCTAGTAACAGGGTTACAAGATCATATGGTAACCCCACCCCTAGCCCCCTGTGGAACCACCACACTGTCCTCTGGCAAGGCTTCACCTCTTAGCTTCCCTACCAACAGTAAGTAGGTACATCTCTTTCTCCATATTTTCTCTAGCACTTGTTTCTCTGTTCATTTTAAAACAATTTTATTTGTACATCATACAATCCAACCTAAGCAAATAGACATGACTTTGCCATCATAATCTATATGAAGACATTTCCTTTTCTTCTGCATAGAGTCCATACCAGTCCCCTGCCTACCCCCCCCCACCCCATGCTACTTGACATTTAGTTTTTGGCATAATGCCTTTGTATAACAATCATTTTGATTTGATACCAAGTTACCTTTGATAGCATAGTGTTCCTATACTCCTCCATCTCCCACCTTTTTGTTGTAGTTGCAAATTTTATCTTTATATATTGTATGTCTAAACCATAGATTTATTACTACCTTTTATGCATTTGCATTTTGGAACCTGTAAGAAGTATAAAGTGGAGTACATTCCAACAAATACAATACAATAATACCAGCATTTATAATTACCCATTTGGTTACCTTTACTGGGAGATCTTTATTTTTTATGCCCATTTTTTTCTATGTCATTTCCTTTCAGTCTGAAGATCTCCCTCCAGTATTGCTTACAGGGAGAGTCTAAGGGTGAAGAAATCCTTCAACTTCTGTTAATTTGGGAATGTCTCAATCTCTCCTTCATTTTTTTTGAAAGAATTCCTGTCAGATATTAATTTCTTTTCTGGCAATTGTTTTCTTTCAGCACTTTTGCCCCCGTGGTTTCTGATTAGTAATAGGCACTTAAATTTATGGGACTGCCTTGTATCCAACATGTTGCTTTTCTCTTGAAGCTTTCAGAAGTCTCTCTTTATCCTCAGCATTTGTCAATTTGACTACTATGTTTCTGTGCATGGTTCCCTTCCTGTTTATTCTGTTTAGGTTTCATGGGCTTCTTAAATGTGTATATTCATGTGTTTCATTAAATGTTGTATGTTTTCTGCCATTGCTTCTTTGAATATACTTCTTGCCCCTTTCTCTCTTTCCTTTCCATCTCAGATTCCCATAATGCATATATTGCTATACTTGATGGCGTCCCAAGGTCTCTTAGGTTCTGTTCACTCTTTACCATTATTTCCTTCCTTCCTGCTCCCCAGCCTAAACCATTACAATTCTTGTCTTTGAGTTTACTGATCTTTATTCTGCCATCTCCAAACCACTGGAGAAACCCTCCAGGAAAATTTTATTTTCAAATATTATCATCTTTAATTCCATATTTCTATCTTGTTCCTTTTTAAGAATTACTATTTCATTATTCATATTCTCTTATTGGTCATTTGTTATTTTCTGATATTCTTTAGTTCTTTTTCTGTGACCATATCTCCAGGATCATTTTTTGTAAAGTCTTTTTCTGGTATAGCCAAAGTCTGGTGTACTTTGTTGTTGGTTTCTGTATTTATATCTTCTTCCTTTGGATAGATTATTGTGGTAGTTAGATTTATTTGTCAACTTGGCCAGGTGAAGGTACCTAGTTCTGTTGCTGTGGACACTAGCCAATGGTATGTGATCCCCGTCTGTTGCTGATTACTTCTGCAGTCGGCTAGGAGGCGTGCCTGCTGCAATGAATGATATTTGACTTAATTGGCTGGTGCTTAAATGAGAGCGCACAATATAGCACAGCCCAAGCAGCTCAGCATATCTCATCTCAGCACTCGCAGCTCAGCCCAGGCCTTTTGAGATGCAGAAAGGAGTCACCCCGGGGAAAGTTGTTGGAACCCAGAGACCTAGAGAGAAGGCCAGCAGAGACTATCCTGAGCCTTGCCATGTAAGAAAGAATCTCAGTTGAAAGTTAGCTGCCTTTCCTCTGAAGAACTAACAAAGTAAATCCCTTGTTATTAAAAGCCAATCCATCCCTGGTGTGTTGCATTCCGGCAGCTAGCAAACTAGAACAATTATTATGTCCTGTTTTTTTTGTCTGTCTTGTAATCATTTGCTGCATATTGCACTTTTTAATATTTTAAAATGTTAACTCTGGGATTTATTCCCTGAACTGTCTGTTCTTTAAGTATGTACTCAACTAGTGATATGACAAAGATTTCCTTGAATGCTAGGAGCTAACAAAAACAAACCAACATATACAGACACCTTTCATAGTCTTTGAAAACTAGTTCTGTATTAGCTAGTACTCTCTTTCAGATTTTAGTTCTTCCATCAAGAAAATATGCCTGAGGTGAATGTGAAGTGTAGGGTCCTCCCCATTTTTTCTGAGCCTGTGTCTTGTCCTGGGCTTGTGCTTACTTGTGGTCTTAGGAATTACCCTTTATCAGGAATTTGAATGCCTCCTCTAATCCTTATGAAGTAGAGTTTCTCCCCCTCCTGGTTGCCTTAGTGTGCGATTTATAGTAGGTTATTGTATTAGTTAGGGTTCTCTAGAGAAACAGGATCAACAGGGAACACTCGCAAATATAAAATTTATAAAAGTGTCTCACGTGACCGTGGGAATACAGAGTCCAAAATCTGCAGGGCAGGCTGTGAAGCCGACAACTCCGATGTAGGGTCTAGATGAACTCCGCAGGAGAGGCCCTCCAGCCGAAGCAGGAAGAACCTGTCTCTTATGAATCCTCCTTAAAAGGTTTCCCATGATTAGATTAAGCATCACTCATTGCAGAAGACACTCCCCTTTGGCTGATGACAAATGGAATCAGCTGTGGATGCAGCTGACGTGATCATGATTTAATTCTATGAAATGTCCTCATTGCAACAGACAGGCCAGCACTTGCCCAACCAGACAAACAGGGACCACAACTTGGCCAAGTTGACCCGTGTCCTTGACCATGACAGTTATCCTTTGCCCCAAGTTGATTCAAATGAGTTGTTTCTTGTGTTTCTTTAGCTGCCTGCAAGCTGCTTCTGCCTGCTAAGACAAGTTCTGGGAGGCTGAGCCTGAGGAGTTTCCTGGTTTGGTCTTTCAGGTTGCCACTGATAGACTGGCAGACACATGCAGGTACCCTAGCATATGCATAGGGGATGCTCTGCTCCCTCAAGAACAAAGCCAGGGACCCACAGCAGGAGGGGACCACAATGGGGCCATGTCTTTTCTTACCATTTTTAAAGGTGCATTTTATTTATTTGGCACAGGCTTAGTTAACTGCCACCCTTTAACAGTTTTCTGGAGTTTTGAGGAAAATGGCTCTGCCAGTTTTTGCTAGTTGTTCAAAGATTCCATGGTAGAACAGCACCATGGAGCATCCTACACTGCCATCCTCATTCCCATTTAAGTTTTCACTTTGTTATTTCATTGTGTATAAAAAGCAGGTAGTCTTCTTCTCTTTGTAGTCTTAGATTGATAACAGGGAGGATGCAATCCCAGAGTATTCTTTCAAGGAAGAAGACTTCTAAGCCACTCTGAGAGTACAGTTTCTGAAAAAAAAATTTTTTTTTGTACACTGTATGGTGGAGGTCAGATTTCATTCTTTTTCCATGTGAATATTCTATTATTGCAGCACCATTAGTTGAATTTTTGTTTGTTTGATTGTTTATTTTGAGGGGAAGTGCATGGGCTGGGAATTGAACCTGGGTCTCCCACTTGGCAGGCAAGAATTCTACCTCCGAACTACACTTGCACCCCCTCTGAAACTTTTTATTGCTGTTATTTTTATGGAATAATTTGAAACATTAAAGATATTAGAACTCACCTATGACTTATTTTTCACTGAAGATTATGCAAAAAGTTTCATCAGAATAAAGAGAAAAATTAGTTCTACTTTGGATGAGACAAAAGCAAAATGATGCCACATTGATTTTTACTGTTACAAGTGAAATAGACCAGCAACAGAATTTTGGATACCCTGATATTATTATTATGCTAAGTAATCAGTGGTATTATCTCCCAAAGAACCCACTTAATGCTTCATCAGTCCACGTGCCATCGTACAATGTGTGTGTGTTTGTTTGGTGACCAGCATGCAGCTTTTTGCAGCTGTGTTGCATTACATGAGTCTGCCTGCTAGGATTTCTGTACAGATCATCTTTCAAAAGTCATTTTCATGATTAATCCTCTTAAATTCATCATTATGTGTAGAATTGACCAAAGTTGGGGAGGGTGCATTACAACTTAAATTCAAATTTGGTGGAAGTTACAGTTGCAATCACAATAGCAAAAATGTGGAGTTTAATGCCATCTGTTCTGATATTTAGAAGCAGAAATATGTAAGCGCTTTTCTTCTTTGGTTGATTTTAGATTTTACATTTTCCTATTATTTTCATCAATGCATGAATGTAGTGGATTCAAGATGATTATAAGAATTTTGCAGACAGGAAGCTGTAACAATAACCTTGACATTTTATTACCAGAATTATTTCATACTCACTACAATTCACATTATTAACCATGAGCTAATGAAACAGGAGCATGACTCTAAGCTGAAAAATATTATATTTTCTGGAATTGTTGAGGCATCAATATGCAAGAAATAATACCAAGATCTCAAAACTAATACATATATTCATAGATGTTTCAACAGTATGGATAGATTCCGTGAACAGATTGGCATAGCTATTATGCCATGACAGTTGCCCTGAAAAGTTTGTTTCTACTAAAAATGCATCTGGCAGATCACGACATCAGCAATATCCTCTGGTTACTCATTGTACTCAGAGCATTGTCTTAACCACTGATTGGACTGGTTGATGCCATTTTCCCTACAAGGCGTCCAACAACAATGTACATCTTGGATCCAGCTTAATTCTGTTTTCAAAACTGAAGTTACTTTAAGATACAAGAAGAAACAGGAAAGCTGATTCAGGCAACGTTTCTGACTCTCAAGGCATCTTAGTTTGGGTTTGCTCTAAAGAAGACCGTGAGACCAAGATGAGTAGAGATAATTTATCTGGGAGGCGATCCCAGTATACACTCTGGAAGTGAATTAGTGAGAAAAACGAGGCAGGAAAGGAAGAATAGTCAATAAGATATACTTCATTTTACTGTGCTTCACTTGATTGTGCTTTGCAGCTATTTCATTTTTTTACAGATTAAATGTTTGTGGCAACCCTGTGTTGAGAATGTTCATAGGTGCCATTTTTCAACAGCGTGTGCTCACTTCATGTCTGTGTCACATTTTAATTACGTGTGTACATTGTGGTTTTAGACATAATGCTATTGCACACTCAACAGACTACAGAATAGTTCACACCTATCTTTTACATGTGCAGGAAAACCAAAAATAGTTATGTGGTTTGCTTTATTGTAACATTCACTTCATTGTGGTGGCCTAGAACCACACTTGCAATATCTCCCAGGTGTGTATAGAGACATCAATGAGCTGCTTACTGCTGCTGCTCCTGCTTGTTAGGGACCTTCAGGGGAATCTTTTAGAATGCCTCTCTGAGTCATCCCGTCAGTAAAGCCCTCAGGCAAAGAAGTAGTGAAATGCAGTTGACTGGGATACAGAGCTGTCAGCATGTCCAAATTGCCTACCAAACTGGGAGACCATCCAGAAATGTGGCCAGGGGAGGTAGGATGGGGCATCACTTGCACCTGCCACAACAGGTGGCGTGCATTGCAGAATGTCCTTGGTCAAAGCACACTGGCAATTCAGGAGAGTGACAGTGAGGCCATTGAGGCTCACCCAGGAAGATGCACAGCCATAATCCGGGTTAGAAGCATTGGTCTTAGCCTGGTCATGGTCTTAGGCTGGACTCAATAAGAGAAGATTTCCATTGACAACATGGATCCACCCAGCCTTGGAGACCTAGGGAGTATATCTTCAAATACCGATTGAAATTTAACATGGTAACAGTATGGCACCAATTAAGACAACCCATCCTATATAGGAAATACTGGATTTGCATTTTTACCAGGAGGAGGGTCACAGGGTGTAACAGTGAATTGCCATCTCTGGGAAGTTTTCAGACGTAAATTCCTTATCCTTTCCCCAGTTACTTTTAACAACAGTTTATGAGGCAGTAATGTGTGAAGGAATTCTTTTTGTCCCAACCAAATATAGCATTTAGATTAGGCCTACAACTCTCCAGAAAGTCAGTGAGTGTTTTACTTGATAATCTGTACTTTGGAGTGATGACCACAGGGTTCTCTTTCAAAACAAACCCAAGAGTGTGCTCTGTGTCTATTTACAGAAGAAGGCACAGGAGAGAAGATTATGGAAGGAAGGAAGGAGGGAGGAAAGGAAGGAAGGAAGGGAGGAGGGTGGAAAGGAAGAAAGGAAGGGAGGGAAGGAGGAAATACTGAATGTAAGGAGGAAGAGAAGAAGGAAAAGAGAGCAAAAAGAGAAAATTTGCCCCGATATGACTCAAAATATATCAGCATCCAAGGAAACAGAGTTATGTGCTATGTTGGTTTAAATTGTCATGTACCCCAGAAAAGGCCATGTTCTTTTAACCCATTCCTGTGATACAGACCTGTTGTGGGTGGAACCTTTTAATGAGATTATTTCTATTGAAATGTGACCCAGTCCATTCAAGGTAGATCTTAATCCTTTAACTGGAGACTTTATGACAGGATAAAAAGCAGAAAAAGCACAGAGAGCTCAGAGAAGCCCCAGAGAAGCTGAGAGGAAGCCACTATTCTAAAAGCCAACCCATTTATGGCATATTGCATTCCGGTAGCTTTAACAAACTGAGACATGTGCTGAATATTAGGTCACGTGTTGTAAACCTGACTTCTAATAAACTGCTTCACAAGGCAGGAATCTAAGCAAGAGAGAAAAGCCTCAAACTGTAAGCCTTTGTATTAGGGTTTGTTTATTTATTATGTGGGATGCTGAGACCAAAGAACAAAAAAATTGCAAGAGGGCATAAAGCACAGCCAGAAAATACGTTTTTAATTGATTAAAAAGTATCTTGCTTATTTTTCCCCTTTTAATGCTAAGTGTCAAAGCCTGATCTCTTTTAAAGCATTGTGCGGCTTCTGGAAGTCTTTGGCTATTATTATTGACTGCACTTGTCTGGTGCTGAATCCGGTTTACTTCTGTGGGTTTTTTTCTCTCTCCTGTACTAGATTGACATGTTTCAAGTAGAAGCAGTGTCACTTGGAAAACTGCAGAAGGTGCTGTTGTGCTGTGAGGCCAGTGACAAATCCCAGTACTGGTACTGTGAAAAGGTCGTGGTCAGGGATCCAGACACGGCCTCCAAGTCTGTCTTCATCTGTGAAAGGTAGGGCGGCCTCCACGGTACTTGACAAGAATGTGTTGCATTTGGCTCATTTATGGGGTTTTTTTTTTTTTTTTAAAGGCATGGATTTCTGCCATTTATTCAGTATTCTATACCATCCCTCATTCTCTCATTGAGTGTTTAATTAAATAATCTATTCCTTACCATGTAAAGAAGGCTTATCTTGTAATTTCTTACTATCACAAAGCACTGTGTGCCACAAAAGGATCAAATGTTAAGATGGGAAATTGTTAGATAAATAGTAAGAATATATATATTTTTAAAATGTGGGTTTCTTTACCACATTTACTGAAATCATAGTGTTACAACAATTTCGTAAGGCCATCAAGAGAGAGAATTTCAGAGAAAAGTACTTTCAGAACAGACACAAAAAATCCAAGGATTCAGATCTATATAACTCAGGCTTTCCCTTGAACCAAAGAAGGATAAGTAAGGGAAGAGCTGAGTCTTTTGAAGGAAGCCCTCTCTCAGTCCCTCCATTCTCGACCTTTCCCTACTGCCTTTAGGTTGGAGCTGTAGGTCCCACATACACTCCCTTGAAATAGCTTCGTCAGGAATCCCATACCCCCTTGCTTAGGAAAATGTCACCCTTGACCCTTTCTGAGCCCTGCTATTCTGAGTAGCACTCTCTGCTTCAGCGCGATGTGCATTTGTTCATCATGGGTTGGTCTCAGGGAGGACGATGGGCTCCCGACTCCTCACTGGGATTGAGTGAGAACAGGTGTTTACAGTAAAACCCACTCGATCACAGACTTGGGAATGAGAAACTTTGGGCTCCATTTTGAATCTTCAATATTGGAGGCTGCCCTACGGCCTTTTACCAAAAAGATAACAAGAAATGAGGCCATATATATGTGTATATGGTTGGAGATGACAATAGCAACTTTAGGAACAAGCAAAATATGAAGCAAAAATTAATGCGGCAGTTCAACTAAAAATGTGAAAGTTATGCCACTGAAAAACACATGGAAATAAAAATGACCAGTGAGAATCACAGTAAGCCCATCCCTCTTTTTTGCCTTTCCAATCAATTCCTTTTTCATACTGTCTGTTTAGTTCGATCCTTCTTTTCTACTTTCCCTACCACCACCCTAATAGATGCCCTTGTTTCATTAAGCTTGGGCTATTGCAATAGTTTTCTAATTGTCTTATGATTCTTTCTCCTCCAGTCTACCCTCCCCACCACTCCCAAGCCAACCTTACCATGATACTTACTAGCACTATTCTGATTTTAGCTTACCGCTCCTCCCATTTTCATTTGCTTTATTTTGAATTGTATTCTTTTAGTTTTTTTTTCTTTTTGTACAATTTTGTCCTAACCCTTTTGAGGAAAAAAACGTGGGGAAAAAGTGTTCCTAAAATAATATTTTAATTTTAACACCGTTCAAAATTATTCAATAATCCCCATTATCTACCAAAATTAAAATCAACTTCATGATCTTGCTATTCAAGCTTTATAGCATCTGACTTTTTTTTCACTCCAATTTATTTCACTGTTTTTTTTTTTAATTTAATTTTTCTTGGTGGGGGGGATACATGATCCAGGAATTGAACCCAGGTCTCCCACATGGAAGGTGAGCATTCTACCACTGAACCACCCATACACCCTCCAATTTGTTTTTAAAGCTTTGCTCTTATAAGATCATAGTGAAATTAGACCTGAACAATAGCCCTATTTTGCTATCCTCGGAGGATGCTATTCTATACCCAGGATTGCCCCTGCTGACTCCACTCTCTCCATCATAATCCTGTCGGTCCTTCAAATTCCAGTTCAAATTCTACCTCTAGTACCAGCTAACTGGTACCAGAAACAAGTTCTCTCTTCTCTCCACACTTACTGAGAACTTAGCATCACACAGACATCTGCCATCTGACGGGTGGCACGAAGCACTGAGGAGGGTCTGGGCAGAGGCTCTGCTGACTCCTCCTCCAGCATCCCTTCCCAACCTGCTCCCACCCACAACGCACTGCTGTCCTGGGGCTGGTGGAAAGTTTTATTTCACTCCCCAAATCAGAAGAGCTAGAGAGTGATTCATCTGGGTTTTTTCCCCTTCTGATCTGATCTATTTTGTCAAATTGGCTCAGCTGATTTTTTTTCAATAGGAAAGCTCCCTGGGATACCTGAGTTATTAAGCAGCAGTGTGTATGCCCACAGTACATGCCAGCCACCACCTTTCACCCTGTGCCCTGCCTTAGCTCATGTTCTCACTACTCCAAAATGGCTCAGTCTGAAAGGGAGAGCTGAACCTGAGAGCTCAATTTTAGTTTCAGTGGCTTGTATCTGAAATAAATTTAAATTATAAAATATGCTAAACCATAAAAAATAACACATGCCAACGCTGGAGATTTTAGGAATGTTAATATTTGACGCTCTGTGAGCAATATATGCTCAATAAAAGGCAGCCAGTGCTCACTCACACAACACCCAAACAAAGAAAGTAGGCGCAGAAACCATTTCCTCCCACTTTCTTAATTCTTGAGGCGCAGAGCAGGGCTGAAGCGAAGTGTCGGACTGGGCTACAGCAGGTTCCCTTCTACCACAGAAAAAGACTATCATGAAGCCACGGGTGGTAGCTCCTGAACTTCCAGAGCCTTCTCTCGGTGCCAAAGTTCAGCCGCAGCTTCCCGAGAGGCGGGTGCGGGCGTGGAGGAGGCTCAGGCGGAGGGAGCTGGGGCGCCCCTACTGTGTCACGTCCTCTCGGTCTCCAGTGAGGAGGCTGATCCCTCCAGCAGGACGCCCAGGAGTACACATCACTGCGGGGAAAAGAAAGAAAATTCCGGTCGTCTCCCTGGAGCATCCTCAAAGGGAAAGAATTGACAGCACAACTGAATCGGGACACAGAGAAAGACCACCAAGTGCTAGTTCTTTTTCTATCCTAAGGGAGAACACGCCGTTTAGCTGACACACAAAGCCCAGCCAAGGCCAGGGAGCCTGTGCGTGCGTCACAGGTGCGCCCTGCGCAGATTCGCAGCTCTGTGGCTCCTCTTTTTTAGCTCCTCAATTGAACACCCAGGTCTTTTGGTTTTATACTTTTTCTATACCTGAAGATTTTATTTTTTATGCTTTTTGGTGCATTTAGTGTAGATAGCCGTAGGTATATACTCCACGGAATCTTTACAACTTGCACCTAAGCTTTCGATATTTGAGGTCTGGAGCAATCAAAATTGGTACTTGAATGAGGCCAACATTCAGCTGATTTTGTGAACTGAAGTAAATATACTTATTTACAATTTGAGCGAATCCCACCATGTACTGGACCTCGCACGGTTTGTTGGCATTAAATTAGGGATCTTTGGACCTCGCTGCATAGCTACCAAGCTCATTGCAGTAGCTGTGTACTGCAGTTTATGCAGTACCTGGGCATAAACCCTTGCTTAGACAATGAACTTGTTCAAAAGAGGTTAGCATCTACCTTCTAATAGAAATAATGTCACTGCAGCCGTATATTTGTGGACCGCCTTGTCCTCGATGAGCTGCTACCATAGGTGGGTGGGTGCATCAATGTTCGCACCTTTGCCTTTGGCAAGCCTGCAGAGAGCAAGCTATTTCGAATAAAGGCCCTACTTGGGGCAACTCCAAATAGAAGAAAAAATTGTAGATGCAGAAATTGAAAACATCTACAAAATTTTCTTCTATGTAGAGTTGCCCCAAGTAGAGCCTTTATTTTGAATTGAAAAGTTAACTGCATATAAATTATAGTTTTAAGCATTTTTCTAACTTACCCTGTTAGGGCAGAGGAGCAGTGTGACCTCCTTGGTCTTCTGAAACCAAACTGTGATGGTTTGTGTGGTCAGTTGGGTGGGTGACCAGGAGGTTCAAGACCTAAGCGTGAGGAGCAGAGGCTGTGCATGGTCTTTTCAGCTGACCTGGCAGCCAGCACCTTCGAAGTGTTTCCCCTCATTTCTGTTCAGGATTTTACAATATTTTTTTTTCAGAAAGGATGATAAGCCAGGCACAAAAGGGCAAATAGCATATGATCTCACTGCTTTGAAATAATTAGAATAAGCAAACTCATAGAGTCTGAATCTAGAATATAGGTTACCTGGGGATGGGGTGGGGATAGGAACGGGAAGTTGAGGCTTAAAATGAACAAGGTTCCTGCTTGGAAGGATGGAAATGTTTTGGTAAGGGATAGTGGTAATGTTAGAACAACTTGTGAACACAATTAACAGCACTAAAATATATATATATATATCTGAATGTGGTTAAAATGTGAAATGTTAGATTGTATATATGGTAACAGAAGAAAAAAAAATCTGTGGAACTGCACTACATGGTAAACCCTAATTTACGCCATGGACAATAGTTAACAGTATAATTATAAAAATGTACAATTGTGACAAATGTTCCACAGCAATGCAAAGTGGTGGTGGTGGGGTGGTATATGGGAATCCTGTATTTTAGGCATCATTTTTCTGTAAACCCACAACTTCTCTAATAAAGAAAAAAAAAAAGAAAGGATGAGATCACTTCTTTCATGTAAGAATAGTAGAAAAAAGTTCAAAAGAGTTCTACTATGGATAAAATAGACTGTGAGCAGATTCTGGATACTTTTGCTCAGTTGAATCCACCCATTCCAGCTCTACTCTCACCATTTTGCAATCCTCAACCTCTTTTTATTAATTATTGAAAAAAAGAGGCTCCTTTAAAATTGCTATGGGCCCCTGAAAGCAGGTGAAGCAGGAATTTGAGGAGGGGATAGGTCTTTCTGGCACTCTTGGAATTATACATGAAGCTGGGACTGACCACCCAGCAGGCTGCAGCCCAGCCAAGCCTCTGGCAAACTCGGGCCGCCTCGGCTCCTGGTCTCACTGTGCTGTGCCATCTGAGTTCGCTTAACTCCTGACCCCCTGGTGCCTAGAGCATAGCAGACTCTCACCAGTCTACTTGCTTTTCAAAAGGTGCTTCCTCTGCCTGAAGACTCAGATTGGAAAATTGTCCTTTCCCTGTGTCCCTTGAACAGGTGTGTAACCTTTAACATTAACTCAATCTCACCAGACTACACTTTATTTGTGTATTTCTGGGTCTATTATACCTTTCCACTTGCAGAAGACTTTTCCTCAAGGTCAGGACAGAGTTTTCTATTCTTACTTTAGACTCCTTGTATGGTTTCTGGGACAGAATAGGTTAAAAGTAAACACATATTAAATTGAACCAAAGGGCATATATTAATCACAATACCCTAAGCCCCCCCAAAAATCATGCTAAATGAGGGATTTGGAATGAGAACATGAAATATAAAAGGTTAAAATGTCTTAATCACACTAACACATGTATAAAAAGAATTTTTTCCTAGTTCCACTTCTTAAGTATGAATGATAACAATGCCAAAAAGCAATTCCTAGAATTAGCACAGGAGTTTACCGACAAAACAACAAAACGTTAAACAAAAACCCCAAACAAACTACTCTAATGCCACACTGGTGCAGACTTTTTTTTTTAAATTCCAGGAATGGAAGAATAATTTATTCTTCACAAATCAATCAATGTACTTGAGCACGTTAACAGAAAAAAGTCATTTCAATACATAAAAATATTTAAATCTTTAGTACCCACTTATCTTTTGATTTTTTAATTATAAATATGACATATATACAAAGAAAAGAAAGAAAAAAACAATACTTTTCAAAGCACACTTCAATTAGCAGTTACAAGACAGATCCCAGAGTTTGTCAGGGGCTACCATTCCACCATCTCAAATTTCTCCTTCTCCAAAACACTGGAGGCCAGAAGGAATATTAATATAATGATTCAGCACTCATACTCGTTTGCTAAATCTTGTTTTCTCTGTTATACCTCCTCATTCTCCTCTGATCCTTCTCCCAATCTGTAGGGATATTTAGGCAATGTCCATTCTTTGGTGTAGATTTTAAGCAAAACGTCGTTTACTTGTCTCAGGACATCTGTCTTGAGAAACAAAAGTTGCTGGTTGATCCACCCACCACTGGGTCCTCTGTGCATTGACGGCTGGCAGCAAGGGCTTCCTTCTCTTTCTGTTCCATGTTGAGGCTCCCGGTACCCACAGAGCTGAACATCATGCAAAAGATTCTCAGGCAGAAGCAGGGCTGGCTTTCTCCTTTCCACCCTTCCACCCTTCCACCATTATGATTCACAAAGCATTGTCCTTGCTGAGCCATGCTGTGCCAGCCCTGGGTATTACTTGAAGGAAACCATGGCCAGTGCCCATGTTCTCAGGAGGTTGTGGTCAAAGACCTTCCCACTCTCCACAACACACACTTATAGCAGGACAGAGTGGGTGTGCTAACCGAGTGAATGTGTGAATAAATCATGCGCAAAGCCCTATCCGGAGCCAGGTGAAGGCTGTCATTTATGGGGAGGTACTGGAGAAGAATCAGGGGAATGACCTGCCTAAACAGCAACCTTCTTTAGCCTAACTAGAGTAGGGAAAAGAACATTTACACCTAAGCCGGGTATGTGTGAAGGTGCCAATTGGTGGTGACAGATTTAAAATTAATTTGCCCCTCCCCTCCTTAATCGGCCTTTCCAGGCTTCTCTCCAAATTCTCCCCAGTAAGGTACAGTTTGCTCCCATCCCTATCGTAGCTTACCGCATTTTGTCCTTTGCATATTAGCATCCTTCTTATCCTTAAAAGGCCAGGATTCAATGCTCCCCTGCCATGAGGCTTTCTCTCTTGTCCAACCAGAAATGAGCTGACCCTTACCATCTTCAGAGTCCTGCAGTGCTCTACTTAGACATCCGTGCAGTACTTCTCATGCCTGTCTTCCACCCTCATTGTGAATGTACTTGTCTCGGGTACTTAGATCATAAGCATCTTAAAGGGAACATCTCACACATTTGTTTTATTGTCTAACGTGATTTCTTGAACCAAGTAGCAATTTGGCCAATAGTGACATGAAGGAAGGAAGAGAAGGGAGGAACAAATGAATGAATGAATGAATCAATAAAAAAAATAGTAGAATCCCAACTTGGAAGGAACCTTAGAGGTTATCTAATCTTTATGTGAGTTCTTGCTCCATAGCATATCTCATTAAAAATTATCTAGGTATTTATTTATTCTAAAAATAATTCGACCTATGTACAAACAGTTTTATTTTCCCTTTTTGAGAAATAAGGGAAATTGATGAATAACGTAGATAAGAAAGGATGTTGAACTTTTGATAAAGTGCAGAGGTGTAAAATATATTTTTATAGGAAGAAGAGAATAATAAAAAATTATCATGAGACAGTGAGCAATCATTTAACTTTCACTGATTTCTTTTTCCTGAAAGAGGCCACTCTTAATCATTTCTTGCTATTCTGAGCATGTATTTGTGCTGCTGCATATTTCTGTCCTCTTCTTTGTCAGTTTGAACCAGTCCTTGGTGGAAAAGTGACAAGTAGTGATAGTGGGAAACTGACAGAATGAGGTGCAGGGATGTGTCTTACTAATTTTGGGGGGTGGGAATGGAGACTTAGAGCCTTCCTTCTCCATCATTTTCAATGTGATTGGATGATTGCATTATCTAAAATGCATCTCAGACAAAATCTGATCCATGTCACTCTTTACTTCTTCATCCCCTTCCCCATGAAACACACCCCAATATGTTTTAGGGTGGGATTACTGAAACAAATTGCATGATTTTCTACTCTAAATTTAAAGGACTTAGAGAAACATTTTCTAATTTTCTGTGGTCATCTGTTCTTGGGCAAGCTAGCTCCTCCTGTTTGCTTTTTATTCTACTTCTTTAATATCATCACTGCTTCTCTCAAGCCTTTCTGCTCCAAATCTCCCATCTGTTCACTGGCTTTGGGGATATTTTCTTGTCCTGATGCAAAAATGGTTCACAATCTTCAAATATTAACCATGGGTTAGTTAACTTGATTTCTTTTGTAGTTCTCTCTGGGGTAGAAATTAAGGGATGATCTTGGACAGATGCCAAGGCAGGCATATATCAGAATATACATAGAAGAAATATAAGTGCTGCAAATAACTCTCATCTAGATGAAGTAAAATCTATCCTTTTGATGAATAAGAAATGGTTTAGAGCAAGGCTCTAATAGCAATATAAAATTATTTTTTAAAACTCCATAGAAACAATGGCCACTGCAGAGAATTAGGAGTGAGTAGTCCTGATGATTTCAAGTGTTTAAGAAATCTGATCCTAGAACAATCTGGAGGACAAAAATTGATTCAAATGTTTTATTGTAAGAACGTATGCACAATACAAAATTTCACATTTTGACCACATTCATGTGTACTATTCAGTGATATTAATTATATTCACAATTGTGCTATCATCACCATCATCCATTATCACAACTTTTTCATCACACCAAACAGAAACTCTGTGGCCCTTAAGCAATAACTCTCCATTCTGCCTCTTCCCCCACCCTTGGTAAGCTGTAATCTACTTTTTATCTGTAGGTATTTGCTTATTCCAGGCATTTCATTTAAATGAAATTATAACATTTGTCCTTTGCATTTGGCTTAGTATTTCACTTAGCATTATATTTTCAAGGTTCATCCATGTTGTCATAGGTATCAGAACTTCATTTCTATTTATGGCTCCATTATATTCCATTGTATGTATGTACCACAGCTTATTTATCCATTCTTCTCTTCATGGATCCTTGGGTTTCTTCTACCTTTTGGCTGTTGTGAATAATGCTGCTGTGAACAATGTGTACAAATATCTGTTTCAGTTCCTGGTTTCATTTCTTTGGGGTTTGTACCTGGCAGTGGACTTGCCAAGTTGTAAGGAAATTCTATACTTAACTTTCTGAAGAACCATCAAACTGTCTTCCACACTGGCAGCACCTTTTTTCATTTCCACCAATGTACAAGGATTCTATTTCTCTGAATCCTCACCAACACTTGTTATTTTCCATTTTTTAGATAATAGCCATCCTCGTGGGTATAAGGTGGTTTTCATTTGCATTTCTCCAATAACAAATGATGCCAAACACATTCTCATTTGCTTATTGACCATTTGTATATCTTGGAGAAATGTCTATTCAAGCCCTCTGCTCACTTTTTAATAACATTTTTTTGTTATGTTAAGTTGTGAGAATTTTTAATATATCATAGATATATTATATCAAACCCTTTTCAGATCCATGATTTCCAAATATTTTCTTCTAGTATAGATTGTCTTTCAACTTTCTTGATGTCTTTTGAAATAAAAATTTTCTTTTATTTTGATAGTCACATTTATCTATATTTTCTTTAGTTGCCCATATTTTTGGCATCATATCTAATAATCTATTGCTTAAAACAAGATCCTGAAGATCACTTGTGTTTTCTTGTAAGAATTTTGTGGCTTCAGCCCTTATATTTAGGCTACTGAACCATTTTGAATTAATTTTTTTATATGGTGTGCGCCCAGGACCAATTTCATTCTTTCTGCATGTAGACATCTAATTTCACCAGTGCCATGGTTAAAGAGGAAATAATTTTTAATAGGTACCCAGTACTCAAAAGTCTCTATTGTTTTCAGACCCATGGTATTGTTTTTGTTCAATATCTTCCAAAAAAAAAGATAAATCGTAGAAGGGACTTTTCAGAAATGGAATAGCAAGATGGGAGAGTATGATTTCTTTATTTTAATCAATCAATATATCCTGAGTTATTCTCTAGGGATGACTTGATTGCAGGATAAGCCTTTTCATTAAAACTGTTTGTAGAAAAGGTAACTTTGAAGGTAACTCTCATGAAACCCAATTCTAAGAAATAAAGCTAGACATCACAAGCTAGAAAGCTATCAGAGAGCCGCTCACTCTCTTTGGCCCTGTTCACTGAAAGTTTGCTCCATTCTTCTCACTGCAGATCAGCTTCTTTTGGAAAGCTCTTCTCTCCCTTATCTTTAGTTTGCAGCTGGCTTAGATTCCAGAGTACCAATCAACCTTTACAAGACAGGTAATGAAAGTCCCAGTGTGCAATGCCATCTGATCACAGTTTCTGTATCTCCTAGGTTAAGATATTAAGAGAAAATACCTGACTAAGCTTGGGGCAGGTATCCATTCCTACTCCAAACACTTAGAATGAGAGGAAGGTCTTCAGTACAAGCATTGCTATCCAAGGCCCACATCTTTATGGCACATTTTGTAAAGGGGGGATGGTTGTCGGTTGACTGGCAAACACCCCAAATGTATTTGGTATAACACCAATTATGCACAAGGTACTGTGTTTGACAATGAGAAAATACAGTAGTAATAGTATTTTTGGCCATTTATCACTTGCCAGCTGCCATAATAAATTTATGTACATTTAACCTCATAACCATATTGTATGGATATTATTATTATCCACATTTTACACATGAAGAAATAGAAGCTTAGAGACATCAAGAAAATTGCTCAGGATTGCACCACTGAAGCCCTACCCTGGTCAAGTTGGTGGAGTAAGAAGCTTCAGGGCTAGTTCCTCACAGAAGCTTTAAGCAACCAACAAAAACTTGGAAGAAATATCTTTCTGAATGCTCCAGTAAACAGTTAAAGTACTGCAGTAACAGGGTGATCACTGAATCAAGAGGAAGGTTACTGAAAGTGGTAGAATCTCATGGCACCCTGGCTGTCCTCTCCCTCTACCCTCACTGGTTCAGTGCAGAGCAGGCCTGTACTCCCAGTGAGGATCCCTGTCCTGGTTCTGGAAAAAGCAGAGTAACCCTCGGGCACATACTTGGAGCATATATGTCTGGTGTGACCTGAAGGACTCACCTGCCCTGCATGCAGGTGGCTCACAGAACTCTCCTAAAGAATGCCATGGGAGAGCAGTCAAGTCATGCCACCTGGGGCAAGGGATTGCTGGCTGTAGGACAGCTGTGTAGTGCCCAAACCATATCGTGGTCAATTTTCTTGATGTCTCTAAGCTTCTATTTCTTCATGTGTAAAATGTGGATAATAATAATATCCATACAATATGGTTATGAGGTTAAATGTATATAAATTTATTATGGCAGCTGGCAAGTGATAAATGGCTATGAGAGAACTGTTTCCTAGGGAAGAGGAAATATTTGGAACCAAGTAAATAGGGGAATTTCTAGGGCTAATGTGCATGCCCCAAACAAGAAGCATACAAAGAAAGGGTCAGGGAGGCACCTATACTTAGGCCTGGAGCTTAAACTCATTGTATGGATAAACCCTAAAGGAGAACATTTCCATAAGTCATTCTGAAAAAATTGGGAAAAGTGTTCTCTTTTTCTCCTTTTCTTTTTTTTTCTTTGGTTGTTTTTAGTTCCTGGCATTCAAGGAAAGCTCTGTCATAACACTAGTTGAATACAAGCTTAAGAAACAGACATATCAGGGTCTAAATTCCAGTGATAACACATTAAATATCAAAATGACCAGTTTTAAGGGTGCAAGGTGGTTTAGTGGTAGAATGCTTGCCTTCCATGTGGGAGACCTGGGTTCAATTCCTGGACCCCCACCCCCACCCCCCAAAAATAGCCAGTTTTGAACAAAAGGTTACTGTATTAGTCAGGGTTCTCTAGAGAAACAGAACCAACAGGATATATCTGTAAATATGAGATTTGTAAAAGTATCTCACCCAACTGCGGGGATGCAAGAGTCCAAAATCTGTGGGGTAGGCTGCAAAGTTAGCAACTCTTGATTGTCAACTTCACCAAGACACTTGCTGGCTGAAGAAGCAATGAAAATTCTCTTTTCTTCCTTAAAAGTCTTCAACTGATTGGATCAAATCCATCTGATTGGATTCTCTCATTTGTGGAAGACACACCCTAGGTTGATCTTAGATGTAATCAGTCACAGGGGGAAGCAGCTGACTGATGATTTAATAAACCAGCATTCTGGTTTATCAACCAACCATTAAATATCTTTGCAGTAATGGTTAGGCCACTGCTCACCTGACCAGTCAATTGGGCACCATCATGAAGCCAAGTTAACACCTGAGCCCACACATCACAGTTATAAAACATACACAGAAAAGAGCAATTGCCCAGGCAAAGGAGAAGACCTGGGAAATACTAGACAAGGACTTTAAAAAATAGTCCTAAATATCTTCAAAGATGTCAAAGAAAACATGGAAAAGAACTAAAGGAAATCAGGAACTAGTAGATGAACACAGAAAGAATATAAATATAGAGATGGAAATTAGGAAAAGGAACCAAACAAAGGTGAAGACCTCAGAAATTAAAAATTCTTTAGAGGGGTTCAACAGCATATTGGAGCTGGCAGAAGAAAGAATCAGAGAACTTGAAGATAAGACAATTGAAATAATTTAATCTAAGGGAAAAAAGAAGAAAGAATGAAGAAAAATGATTAGAACCTGAGGAACCTGTTGGGCACCATCAAATGTACCAGTTTACATACTGTGGGAATTCTAGAAAGAGAAGAAAGGGGCAGAGAGAATATTCAAAAAATAATAGCTGAAAACTTCCCAAACTTAAGCCCCAGGGTAGCTATGAAGAAAATATTAGAGAATACACAACCTCATAGAGACAGAAATTAGAGTACAGGTTACCAGGGGAGCATGGTCAGGGGGAATGGGAAGTTAATACATAATGGGTATAGGGTTTCTATTTAGGGAGATGGGAAAGTTTTTGTAATGGAAGGTGTGGGGGTACAGCAACAGTATAAATATGAATAATCCCACTGGATGGTGTGCTTGGGAGTGGTTGAGGTAGAAAAGTGAATGTTGCATATATATTCCCACAATTAAACCAAAAGAATGAGCAACTAAAGAAACAAAGAAAAACTGAATACATAATCCTAGACAGGATCTAATAATGGAGAAAAAAGGCTCCAAAGGACATGTGGGACATATGAAAAAATTAGAGTATAAACCATAAGCTTTATACCAATACTCAATTTCTTGACTTTGATAACTGCATTTAAGTTGGTGTGATGTCTTAGAACTGTATGTACCTCAGAAAGTCATGTTCTTCAAGCTAATCTATTCCTGTGGGCATTATCCAATTGTAAATAGGACGTTTTGATGAAGTCATTTTAGTTAAGGCATGATCGTTTTACTGGAGTCCATTACAAACAAGATGAATACAGAGAAAGAAAGAGAGAGAGCCATAGAAGCAAGAAGCTGAAAGCAATGAACCTTGGAAGACAAGGGAGAGAACAGAAGATGCTGCCATGTGCCTTGCCAGGTGGCAGAGGACCCAAGGATAGCTGGCAACAAGTCTCTGGGAAGAAAGGATCGCTTCCATGATGCCATTGGACATTCGCATGTCCTCAAAACTGTAAGCTTGTAAACTAATATATTTCCATTGTTAAAAGCTGACTTATTTTGTGGTATATTGCTTTTGGCAGCCTAGCAAACTAAAACAGTTATTTATATAAGTAAATATCCTCAGTCTTAGGAAATACACATGGCAGTCTTAAGTGTTCACCAAGCATGATGTATACAACCTACATTCAAGTGTTCAAAATATGGAGAGAGAGAGAGAGGGAGAGGAAAAAAGAAAGACAGCAAATGTAGCAAAATTTTAAAAGTTGATGTTTCTGGGTATCTGGGGCAGGGGTAGGAGTTTTTAGGAGTTCTCTGTATGGAGTTCGTGTTATTTTTAAAACTGTCCTGCAAGCTTGAAAGTATTTTAAAATAATATATATACCACTAATAGGTCTTGGAGCCAAGCATTGAAACCAAGCAGTTTGACTCCACTTTGATTCCAGAGTCTTTATTTTGAAACATAAAGCTGTCTGCCTATATTACTGGCTTACAAACTCTTTGAGAAGATAACAATGTAGATGGAAAGATGGAATACCAGAACAAAAACATAACCAACCGAGCAAGATTGCATAATTAGGGGCTCAATAAATAAGTAAAATAAATTGTATGTATTGTTAGATTCCAGAGGTGGAAGAGAAAGGATACTGTGAGCTTAAGTGCTCAGAAGGAAATGTGATCTCGAAGAGCTTTTGAAAAATGGGGAGATGAATATCCTGACAGTGGGGCAGGACTGTGTGAGCTCACAGTTCACCTTATACAACAAATATTCCTAACCTCTGGTGATATCAAGGCCAATGCGGTTGAGTCAGTCCCACAGCTTCTGTTCTCCATGGCATTCTCAGATCCAATGACCTCTCCTTAAGTAAGTCCCATACGTGACTCCATCTTGTCTTTTTTCTAGCAGCCTCCTGTTCTTCACCCATATGAAATTACAGATTAATTCATGTCTCTGTACCTTTGCCAACACTATTCTCTCACTCTCTCTGGTGCCCTTCCAGAACCCTGTCTGCCTGTCAGTCATCTACTTATCTTTCAACCTTCAGCTCTAGTATCACCCCTGTGTTGAAATTGTTTTGTTCTTCTTTCCTTTGCATTATCCCATTTTTGCTTTTCAGACTTGGTCAGTCTCCTCTTATGCTCTAATCTGCAGGTAACATCACTCAGAATGCTTTATTCCATCTGTTCTAGTTTGCTAGCTCCTGGAATGCAATATACCAGTAACAGAATGGCTTTTAAAAGGGGGGAATTTATTAAGTTGTAAGTTTACCATTCTAAGGCAGTGAAAATGTCTCAATTAAAGCATGTCTACAAAAATGTACAAATTAAGGCACCAAACAAGAGGTTGCCTTCACTCAAGAAAGGCCGATGAAGTTCAGGGTTTCTTTCCTAACTGGAAAGGCACATGGAGAACACGGCAATGTCTGCAAGCTTTCTTTCCAGGCTTCTTGTTTCATGAAGCTCCCCCATGAACGTATTCCTTCTTCGTCTCTAAAGATCTTCTGCTGTGTAGACTCTTGTAGTTCTTGCACCTCTCAAGCTTTTTCAAAATGTTTCCTCTTTTAAAGGATTCCAGTAAACTGATCAAGACCTACCTGGAATGGGCGGATTCACATCTCCCTGTAATCAAAGGTTAATACCCACAATTGGGTGTGTCCATCTCTGCAGAGATAATCTAATCAGGTTTCCAACCTACAGTGCTGAATAGGGATTAAAAGAACAGGCTGCCTCCACAATATGGATCAGGATTAAAACGTGGCTCTTCTAGAGCACATAATCCTTTCAAACCAGTACATCATCCATCTCATCACATATCTGTTTCCTTCTTTACACTGAAGCTCCCTGCGGTCAGGCTCCTTGTTGCTTGTTCTTTTTATACCCATAGCACTCAGTAAAGTAGCTGGCGCAGAGAAGCACTTTCCATATGTTTGTGAATGGATATGTGGATGGATGGATGGATGGATGGATGGATGGATGGTTGGATGGTTGGATGGAAGTATGTTTGAATGTGGCATGATAGCTAACTTTACATACCACTTAACAGTACACAAAATACTTTCCCATGACTGTTCATTTCATCATTACAACAGCTACATGAGGCAAGTCATTTAGTCAAGGAATCAGGTTCTGGATGGCAGTATCACAGAGCTGGTTAGTGGTGATGATGGTTTTCACATTGTCTTGGCTTTTTCTGCAGCCGGGTGCTTCTGACACGGAAGTCAGGCTGGTGCTGCCAGGATGAGCTGTTACTCACCGTAAGCATTTTTTCCAAAGTGGTAATATTTTCACAAAGTTTTCCGGTAATATGATCTTTTAGAGGCACTGACAAAAATATTATAGGAAGCCATGTGAAAATGGAAACAAGACAGAGAGATCCATAGGGAAGTTATTAAAAATGCTGAAACTTATTTTTCTGCACTGCTTTCTCAAAGCAGTGGTGTGGGCCACTCTTTCTAACCTTGGTCAGGTATCAGGCTGACCATCATAGGACTGGCCCTTGTTGTTGTTCCAAGGTGGCTCTGGGCATGCTCCTGTGGAGCCTACAGTGTATCGACAGGTGCTTTTACAGATGGAGGGTCGGCAAGCCTGCAGAGGCAGATGGCTGGCAAGTTTCAGAATTGATCTGCTTGATTCTTTAAGCCACAGTTATGAAATCATTCTTCTCATGGTGATGTGTACATACTAGATTGTATTGTGTTTGGCTTCATAAAAAGCTATTTTTATAAATATATATTTTTTTCTCATTAAGCTTTGTTTTAATGGTCTTAAAATTCTGTGACAGATTTTTGGTCTTTGTTTCATTTGAGAAGTACTGATTTTAAAAGCCAATAACTTAAAACTGCCACACAAAAACAAATGGTCCAGAAAGCGTTTCTTTCCTTCTGAAGGTTTTATGCCGTATTTTTATCATTAACCAGTCTTTTACTATTAAACTTAAACGGCCAATTGAGACAAACAGTTCAGAGACCGTTCTTCCCTCACTGATTGAGACTGGGGTGGCAGGTGTTATGGGTAATATTAATTTAGCTTTCTGAGCTTTCTGGGCAGACTTGATGGCCTTGCCAGCCCCAGCAGCTGTCTTGTCCACTGCCTTGATGACACACACAGTAACTGTTTGTCTCACATCATAACAGCAAAACAACCCAGAAAAGGATAGTCAGAGAAACTCTCAAAAACACATGGGCTTGCCAGGAACCATATCAACCACAGAAGCATCACCAGATTTAGGAATTTGGGGCCATCTTCCAGAATCTTGCCAGAATGGTGGTCAACCTTCTTTAGCTTGGCAAACTTGCAAGCAGTGTGAGCTGTGTAACAATCCAGCATTGGTGCATAGCCAGCACTGATTTGGCTTGGATGGTTCAGGATAATCACCTGAGCAGTGAAACCACCTGCTTCCATTGATGGGTCATTTTTGCTGTCACCAGCCACATTTTTTACAGAGACATTCTTGAGATTGAAGCCCACATTGTCCCCAGGAAGAACTTCACTCAAAGCTTCATGGTGCATTTCAACAGACTTTACTTTAGTTGTAATATTGACTGGAGCAAAGGTGACCATGATGACTGGTCTGAGAACACCAGTCTCCACTCAGCCCATAAGCATAGTGCCAATACCACCAATTTTGTAGACATCCTGAAGAGGCAGATGCAAGGGTTTATCAGTTGGTTGAGTAGGTAGCAGGATGTAATCCAGAGCTTCAAGCAGCGTGGTTCCACTGGCATTGCCATCCTTACGGGTGCATTTCCATCCCTTGAACCAAGGCATATTAGCACTTGGCTCCACCATGTTGTCATCATTCCAATCAGAACTTGGCACAAGTGCTACTGTGTCAGGGTTATAGCCAAATTTCTTAATGTAGGTGCTGACTTCCTTAACGATTTCCTCATATCTCCTTTGGCTGTAGGGTGGTTCAGTGGAATCCATTTTAACACCAACTATTAGTTGTTTCACTCCCAGTGTGTAAGCCAGAAGGGCATGCTCATGGGTTGGCCATTCTTGGATATACCAACTTCAAATTTACCAACACCAGCAGCAACAATCAGAGATGTGCCTCAAATCATGTTTTTAATAAAGCCGCTGTATCCAGGGGCATCAATGATGGTCACATAATACTTGCTGGTCTCAAATTTCCACAGGGAGATATCAATGGTGATATCACACTCATGTTCAGCTTTTAGTTTATCCAAGATCCAGGCATAGTTGATGGACCCCTTTCCCATCTCAGCAACCTCCTTCTCTAATTTTTCAATGGTTCTTTTGTTGATTCTACCACATTTGTAGATCAGTTGGCCAGTTGTGGTGGACTTGCCTGAATCTATGTGTCCAATAATGAAAATGTTGATATGAGTCTTTTACTTTCCCATTTTGGCTTAAGATATAGCAATGGTTTTCATAATACCTGTGTTCTGGTGGCAAATCTGTTGTGAAAAAGAATGTTCAGGGCCTATAGATATATTTTAATGTGAAAGATTAATGCAGAATCTTGCTTACTGTAAAAAAATTGAGAAAATAAAATATTAATTCTCCCTCTTTTTCTCCTCTTGCTCTCTCTTTTTCTCCCCTCAGGTGGCTTCCGTTCATGTCCCAAGGCATTATCCATTCAGAAATTGAACTTTATCTTCAAGGTGAGGATTAATGAAATCTTCAGTAAGAGAAAGTACAAGATGATTTTATTATAGCTTGACATCATCATTCCCCTTTGCCCTCAGGACATCCTCCTTGAGAATCTGCCCTTTGCATTGGATTTATAGTTATTCCTCAGAATGAAAATGAAAACATGTATAAAGATGTGTTTGCAATGTTATATGCCCTATTGTGCATTAAAACCAAGCTAAGGATTTGCTACTAATAAAGGGTTAATTTTGCACTTCTTTTTTTCCCCACTTATAAAGTCACCAGACAGATCTATTATTAACTGCACTTCACTTTTATTTTTGCAGAAATGCAAATAAATCATCAACCTAAAATACAAGAGGAAGCAAATGGTAAATTTTGTTGCCACTTTTCATGTTTTAATTATCTGATATTATCTATTTAAATACTGTTTCAAGATTACCTGCTTTGCACACTTTTATAGTATATTTTTATACAATTTAACTATTGAATGGAAATGTTTAAAGTGAATATACGAGCAGGCATTATATTGTAGATTGAGTTATAAAGAAATCTTCATGAGCAACTTTAGCCCCACATGCTGTTTTTGCTTAATCCTTCCTTCTACAATATCTTAAGCATATGGGGGACATGACCATTTTTCAAATGACTAATTTCTATTAATGTAATTGTACTTTTTAAATTAACTTTGTGCATTGATTTTTCAGTTTTCCATTTAAATCAATTTTTTTTTCTATTGGATTCTCCTCAAATCAACCTGCAATTGTTATATTATTACATTTACTTTACATCGTAAAGCTGATCTAAATGAGATGTATAAATATAGATCAGTTATGTATATACCAGGTTAACAAACTTCTCTTCAAAAATGTGTGTAGTATCTGCAGTAATTTGAAATTAGGCAAGGATTAATGATAGCATTATTATATTAGAGTCCTGCATGGGTTAGGATGGCCACTGTGATGCAAGAATTTCATTTCCATTGCTAACTAGCTTAGAAATTGTATTTTGGCTTCCATTTTACTTTTTTGGTTACTTAGTTATTTTATGGGGGAAAGTCTGTGAAGTGTCAGTCAGTTTTATAAATGTTCCGGAAT
Source organism: Myrmecophaga tridactyla (assembly GCA_004026745.1). Classification (NCBI taxonomy): domain Eukaryota; kingdom Metazoa; phylum Chordata; class Mammalia; order Pilosa; family Myrmecophagidae; genus Myrmecophaga; species Myrmecophaga tridactyla. The sequence goes on from PVIY010013071.1 coordinate 51,629, forward strand.
CTCTCAGTAAATTTAAAGGAGATCCAAAGATCTACATCTTATAATAGTCCTTAACTACTAATAAAATTTGAAATATTCTTTTTAGTAGAGAAACTATCCTTGAATTCAAGAACTTAGTGGGGCATATGTGAATACTATAGGCTAATATTTTGAAACTGATGATTCTAATTAAGTCTGAAGCCACAAATGTTTTAAGTCCTGTGTTAATAAAAGTTCCTGTATTCCACGTTAGAGAAACTGAGCATAGTGAAGTGAACACACCGTATAGAAGAGGTGTTTACTTAGGAGTTTGTTAGATGCCATTAAGAATAATTTCGATTAAAATAAGCTATTATAAAATGTTTTCTTGCAATAATTACTTCTATTGTTTTAATGTACTTTTTAATGGCTTCAATGAAATAACTTTTTTAATATAGCTCAGATGTGGATTAATTACAGATGTTAGGTCCTAAGACACTAGTATTACCTGCCTGTAAATGGCCCTCTTTCATTCTGTTTTATTTATTAATTTTTTTACGTGGGCAGGCACTAGGAAACAAGCTGGGTTTCCAGCATGGCAGGCAGAACTCTGCCTGCTGAGCCATGGCCCGCCCCATTCTACTTTGTTTTTAAGTTTTTAAAGAATGTTATCTTTAATATTTCTTGGAATCCAATTGTGGAAATCCATTAGTATTCTCATAGTTCTGTGAATAAGCTAAGTTATACTGGCAATTCCCTCGAGAGGTTAAGTTTTCTAAACTCTGTAGAAGCGTTACATTGTGTTTCAGAACAAACACAGGGTTTCATCTGGAAAGCATACCAAGCACTTTTATGTAATTCTTGCCTTTCTATATAGCTGCAGTGTGAAGAAAATACACGAAGATGACGCTTCAATTTAAGGATAGAAAGGAAAAAAGGGATCAACTTAATTTTCATTTCATTTTAAAGTGATTAACAATGAATACAGTTAAGGACCATCACTAATTCCTGGCCATGTTGAGTGAATCACCACAATAATCTGAGAAATGTTTCACAAACCTTGACATGCTTAAAAACATAAACACAATTATCTTTATTTCATATAGGGATAATCATTCTCCATGGTAAAACTGCATTACTGAGTTATACTGTGCTTAGTTATAATATTCATTCCTGGATTGAATTTTGTAACTATTACAAGGGCCTTTTGCATATTGCTCTCATGACCAGCTCCATGCCAAAGCCTCTTATTAATTCTAATAACTTCGATAAGGATGTGTTTAGAATTATTTGGGAAGACAGCCGTCTCACGTGTCATTTGATGACATACCTTTTGTTATCCCAATAAACCACTTAGGTCCTCTGCTACAATGGGGGTCAAGCATGAGGAATGGTAATAGGAACTCATGTGTACTATTTCCTATTTAGTCTTAGCATTTTAGATGTAGTATTTTATTTAATCCTCGCAACAACATGAGGCAGACAGTATCATTATTCCATTTTACAGATGATGGAACTGCAGGACACGGAGGTCATTTAGCTTCTTTAAAGTTACACAATAGAAACTGCTGAGCTGTATTCCAGGAGCCTTGATTCTCAAAGACGATTGTATAATGATGTAACTTTTATAATGTGTGTGATTGTGAAAACCTTGTGTCTGATGCTCCCTTTATCCAGGGTATAGACAGATGAGTAAAAAAAATATGGATAAAAATAAATAATAGAGGGGATAAGGGGTAAAATAAATTGGGTAGATGGAAATACTAGTGGTCATTGAGAGGGAGGGGTAAGGGGTATGGGATGCTGAGATTTTTCTTTTTTCTTTTTATTTCTTTTTCTGGAGTGATACAAATGTTCATAAAAATGATCATGGTGATGGACACACAACTATGTGATGATTATACGTCATGGATTGTACATCATGTGTGGAATGTATGTGTGTGAAGATTTCTCAATAAAAATGTTAAAAAGAAAAAAAGAACAGAAAAGAAAAAGAAGTTGCAAGGTAGCAAATAACAGGTTCAGAATTTGGTAGTGGTTTGAGGCCAGTCTGTACTGTTTTTGCTTTATAGAAACTGTTTCTAACTGCATTAGTCATTAAGAATACATTTCGTGTTATCTTTTCTATCTTTGGATTTGCTTTGTTGTGCTATTTTGTATAATTTCTAAGCCTAGATTTTTTAGACCTTGAGCTTTCAGCCTTCTCGAGTCCCAAGGGAAAGGGGTTTTTTAAATATCTGGGGAGAATTTTTATGTTATTATCATCCTTATTAATCTCTTTCTTTTCACTGAGAACTTTTCTGGAGACAAATTGGATTTCTAGGCACCTGACTTTGCCATTTATTTGAAGACCATCCTTTCACAAAGGGTGGAGCTCTTTTGGCTTAATTCAAAAGTCTTGGGTTCAGCTCCCCAGACTTTCCAGGCCCAGGTCCTGGCCTCCCATTGCATGGTATTTACCACGATCACAACTCAGCCCTCAACCAATGTCTGCTAAAGGTCTCTTCATCATCATCATCATCATTACTGTCCTCCTCATCAACAACATCATTACTTGGCACTTGAGGATTTTTCTTCCTTTTTTTGAAAGAAATAATACACTAAAACATGAGGTTTTTTTTTTTTGTAATTTATACAAAATCTAGCTGTGTTATAGTGAGAAGGCTTTAAAAATGTCCCAGGAAACTGAGGTTTAGTAGTATGAGAAATTTGTCTTAAGTCAAGCAAGTTGTAAGCAAGAGAGTTGCTTTTGGAATTCAGCTTTAATTGTTATACAAAACTACTACACTTTAAATGCCTCGGCTTCCTACATGCTCTCAAGGAGCTCTGGCCCTAGGGACTTTAGATTCTTGGAGCACTTACCCATTTATTTACAGATGACGTCAACTCACCACAGTATAATTATTAGCAACTTGGTGGATTATCTCTGACAAAGATTATTAAAATATCTTCTCTCCCCTCTCCCTTCTACTTTCCCATACGTGCTCAGCTGGACTCACTACACAAATAATGCCTGCTCAGGGAAAGAAAATTAAATTTAATCTTAGTCTCAGCTAAACCTAATTAAAAACATAAAATATTCTATAGCATCAGCATGCATTTCAAATCAAATGCAGGGGCTATGGATTGCCCCCTGCCCTGATCATTTATAGTACAATCTTCTTTAGCAGTGTCGATGCTAATGGGGTGGCTGCCATCCTTCAGGGTCTGAGCCTCTGCCCGTGTGGTCAGTTTTGTTTCCTGAGGGGAGGAAGACTGTAAGAGCAGGGGGTCTGGCTGGCATTCGGGACCAGTGTCTCAGATGAGTGTGGGTGATGGGTGAAGTTGAGAAGCAGTTGTCAGCAAAACCATTTCCCAGAAGAATTACCTCATCCATCCCAACCTACATAGCCTGAACCTGAGTTAGCAATTCATATGGGGCTAAATGGGGAAAAAGTCAATGTGCAAACATATTTGGAACCAAAAGAAGAAAGGTCAGCCCAGAGAAATTCTCCTCAGCAGAGGTCAGGTGCTTGCTGTGACCTGCTGTTAGGTGCCCAGAAGCTTTGGCACGGGTATGCCAGGAAGAGCTAAGTGAGCACCAGGGAGCAGATACAATGGTCCCCAGTCCACCTGCCTGGCTTTAGCCTTCTCTTCTCTTAACATTTAAATAGTTACTCTGATTCCAGCCCTTTGGTTCATATCTTTCCCTTCTGAGACAGAATGCCTGTAAATTAATGCAGGAACTGAATGGGATGGATTTGACACTGAAATAGTAAAACTCTGCTTTCAACATCTTCAGAACATCCAGCAGCCAAGCAGACACATTACCAGAAAGAACCTATTCTTCAACCAATATGTATTTTTAGATGATTCACAGAGAGCATAGTATGGTTTGGGGTAAAGTAGAATTACTCATTTGGGGGGGCTTTTATTTATTCTGGGGCAAGCCTTCTCAACCTTGATACTATTGACATTTTGGGCCAGATAATTCTTTTTTTGTGTATGGAGGCCTGTTCTGTGCCTTTTTAGCACATGGCCTCTGTCCATTAGCTGCCAGTAGCACATAGATTTCAGTTGTGACCACAAAAATTGTCTCCAGGCATTGCCAAAAGTACCCTGTGGCAAAATTCCACCCAGTTGAGATACTCTAATCTAGGAAATGGTGGCTTTTCATTGGAAGACAGCTGAGGAGTATTGGGATGGGCAAGTTTGGGAAGGTAGATATGGCAGATTACATTTGCTGAAAATGACTTTAATTGCAGCATCTTCTGTCTCATATGCTTTCCAGAACCTTGCTGTACCCCTGTCAGAATCTCTATCCCCTGGAAACAGGGCAGACTTTTGAGGCTGTCTACTAATAGTCTCCAGCAGAGGTGATTCTAAGTGATATTTTTGCTATATACTGTGAGGTCATGAAAGGCAATGAGCTGCTAGCTGGTTCTCTCTCTGGGATGCTCTTCCTTGGAACTTGGCCACTATGCTGTGAGGAAGTGCAGACCACATAGAGAGGTCCATGTGGAGAGGTGCCAAAGACATAGCTAAGCTTCCAGCCAGCAGCCACCTTCAACTTGCCAGTCAAGTGAGTGAGCCAGCTCTGAAGCAACACCTTCATGGTCGAGCAGCCCTCACTGATGCATTTGGGGCAGCAATGATCCTTCCTTGCCTAGCCCAGCCTCAATTACAGATTCATTGCCCAAATGAATGATTATTGTCATTTTAAACCATTATGTTTCAGAATGGTTTGTGACTCAGCAACAGTAACTTGTGCTGTAAAATTGGTGGTGGGCAGTTCATGTAGATCCATGGGTAGATCAAGGCTTGGATTGTAAATGTGTTGAGAATCATGGATTGGTATCCTAATGACTGGCATGCAGTGATGCAATTCTGAAGGTAGTTTTAGACCTAGCAGATTGCTTAGGAAGTCAGGACACAAAGTCCTTGGGTACTGTTAGCACATATTCAAGGGAAGGTGAGTCCAAGGAGTCTATGTAAACCAAGTGTATTTTCTAGGGTTCTCTGGAGAAACAAAATCAGCAGGAGATATCTGTAAATACAAAATTTATAAAGGTGTCTCATGTAACCGTGGGGCTATAGAGTCCAATGTCTATAGGGAAGTGTGCAAGCTGGCAGCTCCACTGAAGATCCTCAACAGACTCTCAGGAGAGGCTGGCTGGCTGAAGCAGGAAGAGTGACTGTCTCTTCTGAATCTTCCTTAAAAGCCTTCCAGCGATTAGATTAGGCATCACTCATTGCAGAGGACACTCCCTTTTTGGCTGTGGATGCCACCAATATCATCATTATTGAAGTCCATGAAATATCTTCATAGCAACAGACAGTCCAGTGCTTGCCCAACCAGACAACTGGACACCACCACCTGGCCAGGTTGACACATAAACCTGACAATGACACCAAGGTAAGATGGGTTTTGAGAGAAGTTTAGCAGCAATTATCAAGAATAAACTCAAGGGGAATTAGGGATAAGGACAAGGTAGAAAGCAATTGCTGAGAAGCTGGTATCAGGTTGAGGAAGGATCAGAGGAACCTGGAGCATTGGAGGAAACTTGATATTTAACCAGTGTGCTGTCTTCCTTGCAAAGATCAAGATTGGAAGTTGAGTTGAATGTACTGAACAAAGACACAGGGATACTTGGGTAGGTGCATGAAAATACAGTCCCTGCCTGTTCAGTTATACCTAACAAACTCCAACATGTGGGAAGGAGGCTTTTAGCATGCTGGTTTACCTTGCAGAATTTGAATTCCAACTCCACTGCTAACTCTCTGCTTGGTTTGGGGCTGCCATTGTATTTCTTCATGCCTCAGTGTCTTTTCTACGAAATGGAGACAATAATGTACTCAATCTTATGGAGCTGTTGTGAGGATTGGATAAAATGATATCTGTAAACCACCTTGAACAGAGCCTGGCACATTTTATGTGTTCGATAAATAGTTTCAAATTTGCTTTTCCTCTTGTGTTCGCTTCCCAGTGCAGGCTCACTGCCAAGTGTCTGGGCTCGGCAGATGCATGTCGGCCATCTCGACATCTCTCATCATCGATCCCTAATCTTTTCTAGTCACCCTACACCTGGGGTGTCCTTTCCCACATCAAACAACAATAAACAACAAACCAAATCATAGGAATGACGAGACTCACACTTGCCATAAAATATGACGTCACAAGACTCTCACGCATAAAATATATTATGTAATAGATGCATTCCTGATAGTATTTTATGATTGTTTTCCAGACTTCAAGTGGAGAAAATTAAGCTTTGTTTGAAACCATTTAATTCGCGGAAGCATAACTGTATCTAATTCTGTATCAAATTTATCCTAATTCCTATGACAACCAGCCCATCATTCCTTTATTGCTTTACGTGTATAATAGGATTAATGATATTTGTCTCTTGGAAGGGTAGAAATATTTATAAAGTACTTAAACATTAAAAAAAAAACCTCATGATTCTCTTATGAGTTTGCATTTTGAAGGACTTGTCAATTTATATGCATGGAATTGTTTGGAGGTAAAATGATAAAAAATTAGAATTTTTTATCGTATTGTTTACAGTACTTTTACCAAATCTCATGGAAATATATTTACATGTCCTTCAATATGAGGGTGATACAAGGTCAATATTGTTTCCATTATCTTTGTGCTAATAATAAGGCCAATTATGCAGCTAAATAACAACGTCCTTGTTCTCTGTATGAAGAATGACACTAATAACATATCATCATCAGGACTTGTTCTTTGCTAATTGAGAAATAGTTATACAGTGTGCTGAAACATTCTAATAATACCTTCAATATCCTCCCTCTACAAATGCAGTCTTCATTTTTAAAACACTCCTTAACAGATTCCCAATCATTTTATAAAATCCTTTTTAAGAGGCTGCTATGTTCCAGGTGTTGGACCGGGCACTGGGATACAGACATTTAAGATTAAAGCCTGCCCTTCCAGGGTATTCCATCTGGGTGGGTAGAAAGGGGTGAACTGGAAACAGAGACAGGGCACTTATTTCCATGTCTAAAAGTTGAGGGGTCTGTAGAGATAGGAAGCTCAAAGTGGTTACTTTTAGTTACAGAGAAGGTGCTCTGGAAACACTTCACAGAGGAAGTGACCTCTGAGTCAAGCCTGGAATCAAGGTGTTCACCAGGTGAAAGGAGGAAGAGAAAGGAGGGAAGGAGAAGACATTCTGGCAGAGGAATTTCAAGCAAAGATCTGGAAACAGGAAAGAGACATGGAGGTGGTACAAGGGGAGGTCCTTGTGTGAGAAGGTACCTGGGGAGGGGTCAGAGCAGCTTCATGGAAGATGTCATGGGCAGTGGGTACCAGCATCATGAACAGAGCTAGAATAAGCATCTGACAAGTATGCCAAACTTTATGGAATATTAAAACACTGCCGAGGGACAGAGCTTCTGAGGCCTAGAAGGTAAATTAATATGATGGATTTCTCCAAGCTACCAAAATACTTGATGAAGATAAAGAAAACATATTTAGTTATATGCATGGAGTCTCAGGACCTATGATTACAGCCTGTAACAAGGCAGGTGGGGCTATGTATGAACAGGTGAGTGGACCACAGAAAGTTGGTTGGAAACCCTGACGGATGACATGACAACCGGGGTTATGAATAGATTCTGTTGGTGGTCTTCTCCTCTGCACTGGTAAACACCTCTTGGGTGAGTTGGTCCTGGAACTATGGAAGCCATATTTGATGATATTCAAAGACATTTATTGGGTATCAGCAGGCAGACCCTGTAGTAGTCAGGATTCTCTAGAGAAATAAAACCAACAGGAGATAGGTATAAATATGAATCTCTATAAAAGTGTCTCATGCAACTGTGGGGATGCATGTGTCCAAACTCTGCAGGGCAGGCCACAAGCTGGCAACTCCCACGAAGGTCTTTATTGTATTCCTCAGGAGATGCTGGCCGAAGTGGCGAGAGAGATTCTCTATTCTGACTCCTCCTTTTAGGCCTCTAGCTGATTTGATTAAGATGTCACTCATTGCAGAAGGCACTCCCCTTAGCTGAATGCAGCTGTAATCAGCCATAGGTGAAATCCACGTGCTGACGAATTAAGTCTATAGCAACAGAACAGCTGGACACCATCACCTGGCCAAGTTGACACCTGAACCTAGCTATCACATGTCTACCCCTTGTCAACTTGGCAGCTATATGCATCACCTTAAGCCATACTTAATCTCTAGATAGAAAACAACCACAGACATATTTTCTACCTAACAATGCTCATCTGTCTTGTGTACAAAGCACTAAATCCTTCCAGAATAGGGTGCAAGTACTTGAGTAACATTTACCCTTAAACGTGGTATCCTATAACTTAAATACTACAACATGAACAATGCAACTTATATCATATGATAAAGGGGGTAAGATAGAGAGGAAAACAAAGATATTCGCTTTATGTACAAATACAGACATACTCATACAAAACAAGGGTGGAATATTTATACCATTACAGCCCTCGTTTCTGTAACTGGTCACATGGTTGTAGCTCATATCTATCACTACCTTTTTCCGCTACCCATTCCATG
>PVIY010013072.1:0-60148 GCA_004026745.1 Myrmecophaga tridactyla
CTGTGTTCATACTAAAGCTTATACCAGAATGTTTATAACTGCTCTGTTTATAATCATTAATAATTAGAAACAACACTAAAGGTCTTCAATAGATAAACACAAAAACTGTGGTATCTATACAACTATATAGATATATACATATTACTCAACAAAAAAAGGAAATGAACTTTAGATGCACAAAGCAAATTCAATGAATCTCAAATACATCATGCTGAGTAAAAGACACCAGTAACCAAGGTACCATTCATATGATATTCATATGATTTTCTAAAAAAGTAAAAATATAAAAGAATTGATCAGGATGTGCAAGGACTTGATGTGGGTGTGTGATTAAAAATGAAAAGCATTACAGAGTTTTTGGGGCATGGAACTCTTCAGTATAATGATTTTTTGATAGCTACACAAGTTTCTACAATGAATTAAAATTCAAAATTCACAGTTAAAATATGTCTAAGAAAGTCAATTTTATTATTTGATAAGTTAAAAAATCAATACTTTAAACACTGAGAAAATAATTGATGTGGTTTCTATTTTCCCGACTGCATTCTGTCTAATATGTATATACACGTATATTATTTTCTCCACTAAGAAAAGGAAAGCACTAGCCTTGGCCAAATGTGATGGATGAAATGATCCAAAAATATCTCATCCTAATCTGTGAATGTTATTTTATATGGCTCCAAGAAAAAAAAGGCTTTAAAGCTGTGGTTTAGTTAAAGAACCTATAATGGAAATTGCTCTGTATTATCCGGGCATGCCTAATTTTAGTTCCCTCACTGCTGAAACAAATACCACTCAATGAGTTAGTTTATGCAATGGGAATTCATTGGCTCATAGTTTTGAGGATAGAAGTTCAAACTCAAGGTATCACAAGGCAATGCTTTCTACACAAAGACTGTGGCAATTTGGGGTTAGCTGAGGGCAATCCTTACTCCTTGGCTTTTCTTTCACCAGGCAATGTACATGGCAAGGTGTCTTTCTCCTCCAGATTCCGTTGACTTCTTGCATTCAGATGGTTCCCCTTGGCTTTCTCTCTGTGACCTTCTCAATTAGGCCTCCAACAATAAGACTAAGATCCATCCTGATTCAGGTGAACAACACCTTAACTTACAAAACTTCATCAGAAAGTCTTACATACAGTGGGTTCACACCCACAATGAGGATTAGGATTAAGAACACATTTTTCTGGGGCATGAAAATCCAGGTCTCCACAGCTGTAAGTGCAGCCACCTGTTCACATGCATCCTTATAAGATGGGGAAGGAGGGCTATTTAACAATGGAGGACAAGGCAGTGCGATCACGGAGACAGAGATGGTAGTGCTGCACTCAGTGAGTAGCCACAAGACTGAAACAGGAGAGGAACAGGTGGTTTCTGAGAGCAACCAGAAGAAGCCCAATTTTACCAATGCCTTGATTTTGTCCCAGTAAAATCAGGTTAGATTTTGGGCCTCCAAAAGTACAACACAACCAATTTCTATTGTCTTAAGCTACCAAGTATTGGCGGTAATTTGTCACAGCAGCAATAGGAAACTGATACACCAAATGTGATGAACATTTAAAGATTGAATGAGTCTAGATCCAAGCTGTGTACTGATGCAGCACATTCTGACAATTGAAATGTGTCCCAACCAATTCAAGGTGGGTCTTAATCCTTTACTGGAATCTTTTATGAGGATAAAAGACAAAAAAAGCCTGGGGAGAGCAGAAATGCCTGGAGTGAGAGCTCACAGAAAGAAAAGCCCCAGAGATGCTAAGAAAGGACCCACAGAACTCAGAAAGGAGGCTGCTGGAACCAGGAGCTGAAACCAGGAAACCCAGTAGTGGAGGAGCAGCAGATGCAGGCCATGTGCCTTGCTGTCTGACAGAAACCCCTGATGCCAGTGGCCTTCCTTTGGAGAAGGTATCATCCCGTTGATGTCTTGAATTGGACATCTTCATGCCCTAAGAACTGCAATTTGAAAGTTAATAAATCCCCATTATAAAATCTGCCCATTTCTGATATATTGCATTCTGGCAGGTTCAGCAAACTGAACTTATAAAACACAATAGAGTTTGTTTTGTTTTGTTTTGTGTTTCTTTGTCATTCCCCCTCCCCACCCCCAGTAGTTTCCTTTAGTTCTTATTCCAGGTTTACCTGTGCTTGAGGCCTGTTTTCAACAGTCAGAATCTGTTAATTAATTCTGCAATTGGAGCTTGATTGAGCTAACTTTCTTTTTACTAGTAAATTCTGTTTCCTTTCTCTCTGGGTACCAGCCTGCCATGCTGTGGGAGGGGTGCCAGCCTCAATGGCTTGGGAGACTAATAGCTCTGCATGGGGTCTCAGTGGTTCCACCCATTCCAGACTGGGGTACACTGTGTGTCCAGTCACTGATCTTTCACCAACAGTAATTCCTATGGTTCCTGGTTATTTACTAGCTGCTCTGGAGGATGAACTAAATTCTACAACTGACTATGCTGCCATCTTTCCTGCCTCCCATAATAGGGTTTTAAATGACTACAGAAGTGACAGAAGTAACTTACAATTTTCAGATAGCTAATAATACTTTAATAATGTCATACCTTGATTATTCATTAGATTTTTCTGGCTTAGTTTTCAGTAAATTTCTTGCATTATAAAAATTTATACTTTCAGTAACTACATTTTCAGTCACTATAACTGAAAGCAATGCCGGTTGTTTTTGGTAAATGCAAACAAAAGTTTTGATGACTCAAGTTTAGAATTGTATTTCTGCTGATACTACTGTTACTGCTCCAAGTTTTGACAACGTTAGCATACATCTCTGATATATTATTTTGAAGTATAAATATAAGTAGACATAGAGTGGCTCTTTCTAGTGGAACAATTTTTATAAAATTATTTAATTCTTCCTACAAATCATTTCATACAAGTCTGAAATTAATTTTAAATATATACATATACAGCAGATTTTAAATGTTTTTTCTGACATATTCAGTAAATTGCAGAGTACAAGAAATTGTAAGTGGTTTCATAATGTGTATATAATTTGGAATGTCTGATTATGCAGTCTATCACTGTATCATCGATGACAAGAAAAATTAATTTTAAGATCAATTCCCATGTTAAAAATTGGTTCAATACTTCATTAATGGGATAGTGCTCTTTCCCATCAAATGCACTTTATTTATGTTGAATTTCTATTTGTAAGCCTGCATATATTATTTTAGATGATACAGCAATTTTCAAAACCAGGGTTTCTAAATGCTTTGGAGAATTCTAATAATGCACCTTTAAAGACTACAGTCTTTAAGAGGAGTTGATTTACTTTATTTGATAATATCTAATTAAAATTTAAAAAATAAAATAGAATTTAAGCCCATTTGTATGCTCTTACTTCATAATCATTCATCATCACAGTTTACTCCACCCCTTTTGGGGAGCCACAGCCCCCAGACTGCCCAGGTGCACACCTGCACACAGGGTGGGCCAGACCTCATGTCTCCTGCACTGTTGCCCAGCATGTATTTTCTGTTCACAAACATGTCCATGCTCCCTTTGGGCTTCACTTACAAAGCATAATTTTACAGATAAAAGTAAGCATGGTAAGGCAACAGCAGGATAACGTTAAATCAAGCGTGGGGGTCTCCTGAGAGCTGGACACATGCCCAAGATGCTGGTCCTGCTCCCAGCTTCACTGGGTTTGCCCATTTGTCATCTTCAGCACTAGGGACCCACTCTTCCCTCTTCCTAGAAAGCAAAACCATCTGCAGTTCACTGAAAAACTGTCATTTCTTTTTCTGTTTACCCATCAGAATGTTTTTTTTTTCAAGTTTTTTTCAACACAGCAATTTTTAGATTATTTAGATATTCTCTGTTATGGGTCCTGACATATTTATCAGTTTCTCCAGTCATTCCATATTAGAATGCAAAGGCATTTTCTTTCTTCATGCAAAGGCATTTCTGGGAAGAAAGGAGTAACAAAACAGAGTGAAATGACATTTTTGTAGGGTTTAATGCTAGCAGGGATTAAAGCACTAAAACATAAATCAGAAAACCTAAAGCTAGAAAATGGAACTATGGGAGCAATGCGTCTTCCATGTGGCAGGAGTTGGGCTGCAGGTCCAGCTGCAGTTTGGGCTCAGGCAGCAGATTACCTGGGAGCACTGAGCCTCCACTGCTCAGAGGCAGGTGGCTGAGTCCTCCAGCTGGGGGGTCATGATGTGTAGGGTACTATGGAGTTCCTTAGAATTAATTGTGGACTTTAACCTTCCTTCTGTCTTGTCCTTGTAACTGTGAGAATAAAAATGATGAGGCCTCATCCAGGATTCTGTCAGAATCACTGCACATTGTTCATGGAGGTAGAATAATTGCACCTCAGTGTAGAGCTTGCTCTTTCCTGGGGGCCCAGGGCTGAAGGACTCTTTTCCACCTTCACCCCTCTCACCCCTGCTCAACAGGAGAATAACAAACACATATCATGTCACTGGACAATAACTGATGCTGCTTCCAAATTGTGAAAATCTCTCTCAAGGAAAAAAAAAATCCAAGTAAAGAGTCTAGGAACTTTGTGTGCACTCTCCCCACCTGCCCTCCCTTACCAGACCCCATCTGAGATCACCCCATCTTACAGCAAACCAGGACTGACAGAAGCTCCAGCAGAGCTTCTAGTCACCTCTTCATGACTCCTTGCCCGGTTTCTGGGTGCCTGGAGCCCTGCTCTATGGGGTGGGTGTCAGGCCTTGGCTCCAGAACAAATGTTTTTTTAATTCAATAAGTTTCCCAAGATTCATTCACAACCAATCACATCTGAACATTGTCATTCCTCTCAGCAGAAAATTCCACCCTCAGAAGCCCAGCAAGCTTGTGCAGTAATCTCTTAAAACTGTGACTGTAAATAGTAGAGGGCAGTAGGAGACAATATTTCCAATGTATAAAGATATAAGGATTTTTTTTTCTGAGAACACTTTTATGAGAGAAGTTTGTAGAATGCAGGGTAAAGGGTGAGGAAGGGGATGATACTTCTGAGAAGAATCAGGGTTCCTTTTGGGTTAAGTAGAAACTTAAAGAATTGTGCTGAAGGACCCCATTTCCCAAATTGCAGTTTAACAGAGAATTTGAGAATTGTTATATGTATATTCCAACAAAAGAAAACTACTTGATAGCATGCATTTGTAGTAAACTCTGGGGTTCCCCAAGCTATCAACAAAGCCAACTAACTCCTCAGCAGCCATCACAACCCCAGCCTCATTCATTCCATGTTTCCTTGTGAAGGAAATGCAGATGGTCAGAAAACAAAAGAACTGCCCAGATTGAGTGGGTGTTTAAAACAAATGAACCAATTCCTACTTTTAAAGTATCATTTCAGGCCCACCTTCCACGCAGGAGACCTGGGTTTGATTCTCTGACCTTGCACCCCCCCAAAAAAAATTCAGAAAAGTAATATCTTAAAATAATTTGGCAATTCTTATCCTGTGCTCTCTTTTTGACTTCCATTATTTAGTTCAAAATAAATCCATAAATGTTTTTTGAAGTTTTACAGTAAGAAGTTCATTTCCTATTCTTTTCCTAAGGTCTTAAGGACACAAGGGGAAGAAACACTAGATCAGTCTACTGAAGAAGACAAAAATATCCTTACCCATAATAGAGATCAAGACCAGGAGAGTAGGAGGAGTATAGGCTGACACATATGCCTAGAGACAAAAACAATATACTCATACTTGAGAGGGTTGTAAGGCCTGGTCCGGCAGCCCCGGGCTGGAAGACCCCCACCCGAGATATAACCTTGGACGTCTTGCTATGCAGCTCTTTGAAATCAGCTAATCAGCACCTGCCCTGACAAACCTCTGAAAGACCCCCACTGCACATGGCCCACAGCTATGCACCCAGCCCTAAAGCACGCAAAACTCCTGACCTATCACAGGAAGCCCCATAGGCACCACCAGCCAACCTATATCTAACCCCGCTGCTCCTGGGAAGCACGACTTCCCCAGCCCGTACCCTAAGTGCCCGGACCCGGGAACCTCACCCTGGGACGATAAAATTTTAAACTCGGACTCAGTTTCTCTAATTTCTCAATTGGCTACCATTAAAAACCTAACATTTTGGTGCCAAAATCCGGGACAATAAAATTTTAAACTCGGACTCAGTTTCTCTAATTTCTCTATTGGCTACCATTAAAAACCTAACAAGGGTTAGATTAAACTTTATGAAGAAAGTTCTCATTTTCTCCTTTCTCCCTTCTTTTATGAGAAAAATAGAAGTGAATATGGATAAGTCTTATGATGGCTTTCATGACTGCATTATTTTTAACATTATGAGGAACTCATGAACATAAATGAGTAGGTGAACTATTAAAAGTGATAAAATATCCCATGTATGCTAAAATCCCCTTTGGCTAGCAATCCCAATTGGCCCTTTCATCACACAATACTCTAATTCTTAGTTCATCTACTTCAGTTCTGAGTTGATAACCCCACATGTATTCCTATAGATTTACATACATATAACAAATATATGTAATAATAGAAAATGCATGGTTTTTAAATTTAATATAAAATGATACATTTTACATGTACTTTTCTGAAACTTGTTTTATAGATTCAGTAGTTACTCTTATGATCTTATTATATTAACACATATAAGCCCTTCTGCTGCATTGTATTCCATATTATGGATATACCATAGTTTACACAGCCCTTCCACTATTAGTAGAGGTTTATCTCCATGAAACTATGAAATACAGCACTGCAATAAACTTTTTAGACATTTTTCTTTATTCACATGTGTCCGTGTTTCTCTTGGAGCAGAGACTAGGAAGATGTGAAGGAATGAGATACGTGGCCATGTAGGTGAAAAGCATTCCAGGCAGAGGGAATATCAGGGACAGAAGAACTGAGCAAAGGTGGTGATTGGCATGTCTGAGAAGAACGAGGGCAGCAGAGCTGGAACAGACTGAGGAGGGAGATGAGATCAGAGAAGTAGGGGAGCTGATTATGGCGTCCTTGCATATTGTATGAGAATTAGCTGGTATTCTATCTGATCAAGACAAAAAGACATTGGAGAATTCTGAGCATAGGAATGTCAGTCTATGTCTTATATTTTCAACAGATCATTTTGGTTGTGATATGAAGAATAAACTGAGACAGCCAAGGAAAGTAGATGTGAAACAAATTGAGAGACATAGAGGAGAATCAACTTCCAGTCCTATTTGTAAAATTCATACAGAACTCTCTTTGTGAACTTGGCAATATGTAGAGTCTTTTTTTTTCTTTTCTATCTGTGCTATGGAGTCAGTGTGGGAAGGAGAAATCAGGAAAAGGCTCACACAATTATGGTAAGATTCAAAGCCCCTTATTTTCTCAATTTAGTTTGAGGTTATGTCATCTCCCGAGAGAAGAGAGTGGGACTACAGTAAGGAGCCAAATTAGTGTAAAGATTTGAGGAGTCGAATAGAGACTTCTGGTTAAGATGGCTATGAGTGAATGCTTTGAGCATCTCCAATGTAAATTAACAAGTTTGCATGTGTGTGTGTATGTAGTTAAGTTACATAGAACTTTTTAAAAAATCAAATATGTCAAGAGTGAAAAACTGAAACATGCAACAGTAAGCAGGGACCACATCAATGTTTTCTGTGCTCTGGGTACAAAAAGAAGCAGACACAGTCCAAGTTTTCTAACAAATGGGTGATGGGGAGGAACTTAGGAAGTGGGACAAGGTTTATGGCTTCAATTCAGGGGATGAATCAGGCTTCTCCCTCCATAAAAAAGGAGGCTGAACTGTTAAAAAAATGAAAAAAGGGGTCAGATTTCCTTTAGAGGTATTAATGAAGTTCATGTGGATAGGACTAAGGTAAATCAGAATACTGGGTAAAAGGTGGTATGATACGTATGTTAAAACTTCAACCTCATGTGAGATCAAATGGAGAGATGTTTATTTAGTGCAAAATTTATATTTTGGGCAGCACATTATCTAATTTAATTTGTATGGCTTACATGAACACCATAATTATATGAAATCATGAATAGGGCATAAGATCTTGTTGGTTTTTACAGGTTAGTGTGCTACTCTGATATATCCTAGAGTCATCTGGGAAGAAAATAAAAAAGTACTTGCAAGGCACCTTTGGGCTTCCAGGGAGAAAGGAGGAAACATTAAACTTCCTCATCTGGGGAATTCCTGATGTTCTTGCAAGCAGTGGGGACAACCAATTCAATAGACTTAGTCCCCAATCTAGGGTCACACCCCTCCAAATCTTATTCCTGTAAAGGAGAGGCTAAGCCTACTGATAATCATGTCTAAGTGTCACCCACAGAGAGCCTTGTTTGTTGCTCAGATTTGGCCCCCTCTCTAAGCCAATTTAGCATGTCAACTCACTGCCCTTCCTCTGCATGAGACATGACTCCCAGAGTTATAAATCTCCCTGGCAATGAGGGTGCTGACTCCTGCAGATGAGCTCAGCCTGGTGTCATTGGAATGAGAAAGATTTCTTGATCAAAAGGGGGAAGAAAGAAATGAGACAAAATAAAGTCTCAGGGGCAGAGGGATTTCAAACAGAGTCAAGAGGTTATCCCAGAGGTTATTCTCGCACATTATATAGATATCCTTTTTAAGTTTGTATTGGAGTGGCTAGAAGGACATACCTGGAAATGTTCAACTGTGTTCAACTAGTAGCTTTGATTCTTGAACAAAATTGTTTAACTGTATACCTTTTACAGTGTGACTGTATGATTATGAAAATCTTGTGTCTGATGCTCCTTTTATCCAGGCTGTGTTAGTTTGTAAGCTGCCAGAATGTGATAAACCAGAACTGAAATAGCTTTCATAAAGGGGAATTGAATAAGTTACAGGTTTAGAGTTTTAAGCAATGAAAATGCCCAGATTAAGGCAAGAGCAAAAGGTTACCTTGATTCAAGGAAGGTCCATGGGTTAGGAACACCTCTGTCAGCTGTGTAGTTATGCAGCTGGCACCTTCCTCCAGGTTCAGGTTTGTTGAACATCTCCTGGTGACATCTGCTGGGCTCTAAGCATCTCTAAACATCCATGTCTCTGGTCTTCACATGTCCGCCTCTGTGTCAGCTCTGCTGTGAAGTTTCTATAGGCTCTGAGGCTTCTGTTGTTTCTCTAGGCCCTGTCATTTCTGTCCTTTCTCCAGAATGTTTCCTGTTTTAAAGACTCAAGTAATCTAATCAAGACCTACCTGGAATGGATCAAGCCACATCTCCATCTAATCAAAGTTTAATACCCACAATCGGGCATGTCACAAGTGTGCAGAGATAATCTAATCAAATATTCCAACCTACATTGTCAAATCTGAATTAAAAGAAATGGCTGCCTCCACAAGATTAAATCAGGATTAGAACATGGCTTTTCTGGGGTGCAAAATAGTTTCAAATCAGCATACAGGGTATAGACAGATGGGTAAAAGAAGAATAAATAAATAATAGGGGAAGATACAGGTTAAAATTGGGTAGATGGTAACACTGGAGCTCAATGAGAGGGAGGGTTAAGTTGTATGGAATATATGAGCTACTTTTATTTCCTTTTCTGGAGTGATGCAAATGTTCTAAAATGATCATGGTGAAGAATACACAAGTATGTGATGATATTGTGGTTCATTGATTGTATAATATGGTCCAACTGTACATATGTGGATATTTTGCGCTAAAAATATTTTTTAAAAAAGAAGGCTAAAATTGTGGGCTGGAGTTTGGTTCATGTAGGAATCAGTACCTGCAGTGGAAAGAGGAGACAAACACTGACTTGCAGCAAGGACCTGTAAGAAGCCACCCATGTACCCATCGAAAACACCTATGACAGGTTTACAGCCATCCTAGGTCAAGTATCCAAAAACATACATATAAGATCTACTTATGTGTAGGGATGACTTTAAAGGCAGGTTGGAGGAAACTTCAAACTGACTATGTTTTGAGAATGGAAGTCCAGAAAGAGTTTATCAAATGTGCTAATAAACTACAGTTCAAATACACATTAAGAAAAATACACACCAATGTTCAGACTAGCATTATTCACAATAGCCAGGAGCTGGAAGCAACCCAAGTGTCTATTCACAAATGAATGTATGAGCAACTGTTAAGATATGTTTATTTATAGAAAATACGTGTTTTATATAAAGGTTTATTTATACACATACAGTGAAATATTATTCAGCCATAAAACAGAATGAAGTTTTGATACATGTTACAACATGCATAAACCTTAAAGACATCATGTTGAGTAAAATTAAGACAGACAAAAAAGTAGAAAAACTGTATGATCTTAATTATATGAAATCATTAGAATTGCACACTCATAGAGTCATAAATTAGAATACAGCTACCAAAGGGAGATGGAGATGGAGAATGAGGAGTTGATGCTCAGTTGATAAAATTTCTGCTGAAGGTGATGCAAAAGTCCTGGTACTGGATGGTATTGATGGTAGCACAATATTGTGAGTGTAACTAATACACTTATCATGGTCAGGGTCATGTGTCAACTTGGCCAGGTGGTGGTGTCAGTCATCTGGTCAGGTGAGTGGCTGGCCTGTGGTGCTGCTCTGAGGACATTTCATGGACTTAAATCATGATTACATCAGCTGCATCCACAGCTGATTGCATTTGTGATTAGCTAGGGGGAATGTCTTCCACAAAGAGTGATGCTTAATCTAATCACCTGAGGGCTTTTGAGGAGAATTCAGAAGAGACAATCACTCTTCCTGCTTCAGTTGCCCAGCCTCTCCTGTGCAGTTTCTCCATCTGAGTTGTCAGCTTCACAGGCAGCCCTATGGATTTTGGACTCTTGTATTCCCATGGTTGTCCAGCCACCATCTCCTGAGAGTTTGTTGAGGAACTTCATCTGAGTTACCAACTTGTGGCCTGCCCTACAGACCTTGGACTGTACATTCCCATGGTTACATGAGACACTAATACATTTTATATCTACTGATATCTCCTATTGATAATGTTTCTCTACAGAACCATAATTAACACACCACTGAATTATGTCTTTGAAAGTGGTTAAAATGGGAATTTTGGCTGCATATATGTTACTGCAATGAAAGTTTTAAACCATAAAATATAATTAAAAGAATATATTCAACATGATAATCAAAACTTGAACTCACTCCAGATTTCATTTTAAAATTGTGGCACTAAAACATATATGTTCATTAAAATAAAAAGAAAATTAAAGCATTTGGAGAAATTCTAGATTAGATTCAGTCCAGCTGAAAGCTATGAGTTATATGACAATACTGAAGTACAGTCATACAATACAGAGACAGCATAAAGAAAAATCTGTCTATGGGTTGAGTAATACCAACATGTATCAGTTAGGATATACAGAAGCAGGTAATGAAGACAATAAAAGAAAATAAATATTTGAAATTCTAGAATTGTTGAAAAACACACATCTATAAATTTAAATGACATTCCAGAATTCTTAGGGAATTAAAATAAATCCAGACCTAGAATCATAGTAGTATAACTAAAAAGCATAAAGAATAAAGTAAAAGTCCTAAAAGATTAAACATATGGCAAAAAAGAAAAAAAAGCAGTCTAAATCAAAAGGAAAAAAAGGTTAACCTTGGCTTTTCATCACTAATAACTGTTTAGTAGTAACAAAGCATTTTTTTCAAAGTGCAAAGGGAAAATGCCTTTAGCCTGGTATTCTATATCCAGGTAAAGAATCATTGAATTGAATAAATACATTTTCCAAACATTCAAAATCTATGCTAATTTACTACCTACTGTCCCTTACTGATGTAACAATGTAATTCTAAAGAGAGTATCTTAGTTTCCTAGCTGCTAAAACAAACACCATACAATAGGTTGGATAAAACAATGTGAATTTACTGACTCATGGTCTTGAGATCAGAAGAAGTCCAAAAGTCAGCAATGCTTTTTTCCTGAAGACGGTGGCATTCTGGGGCTGGCTGCCAGTCACCCTTGGTCCTTGGCTTTTCTGTCACATGCCAATGCACATGGTGGCCTCTCCTGACTTTTTCCTCCACCTGACTCTCCCTCTGCTGATGAAGGACTCCAGTGATCCAGAATAAAGCCCAGCCTGACTCAGTGGGTTGTCAGTTAGTTAACTGAAGTTACTCTGAGGAGATCTGATTGACCTTGGGAGAAGGACACCGGAATGTGAACCAGAACCAAGAACACAGTTCTTGGGGAACACAGTTCATCCACCACAGATGGATGGTTCACCAAGGAAAAGGAAAATTATACCAAAAAGAGTGAGATACACAAGGAAAAAATTTTGCAGGATAACATCAGGCACCAAAAAAAGTACATGGTTTTATTATATACATATATATATATATATATATATGCTTGTTATAAGAAAAAAGTACACTTCACATTTTCCACATCAGCAGAGATAAAAGATAAATTGATTGATGCAATAGTAAACAAATATAAAAAGAAAAAAACAAGATCATATTGAGAGAAAATATTAGAAATGTGTCCAAATATATGAGTAATAAGAACATATATAAAAAGAGATAATCTGAGTCAATTAAAATAAAAATATCTAGAAATAAACTTCTTAAGAGACAAACAAGAGAAAAATCAGTCATAGAAACTGAGCATTTATGACAGGACTCATCCTGCTGCCCCTGGGTACAGAGACTTAGGCCCCCTCCCTCAACCACTGAACCAACAACATCCACCAGAAACATCTCAGTAGAGCATCAACTCTGCAGTAGAGGCAGTAAAGAAGGAGCCCAAGAGAGCAGCAAGTTCTCCTAAATTGACTAACTTAACTCCTGCAAAGTTGAGATCTAAGACAAAAGATAAAAGGCTTGGGGAAAAAATTAATATTGAGACAGTAAAGAGAAGAAAAGGAAAGCTCACAGGATGAAACACTAAGAAGAAACTAAAGATTACCTGCAAGAAAGAGTAGAACTAAAAATGAGGAAATTCCAGACTCTGACATAGCAGGGAAAAAAGAAGCCATGTCTAAATTATAAACTATTTATAAATACATGTTTCTAGTTCTCTAGAAATACACTTAAGAGAAGATGAGAAACCATCATCATCAAAATTATATATAATCATTCTGTTTACCAGAAATAAGAGAGATATTGAATCAAGAAGACTTCACCTGTCCAGTTTAGGAACTTCACATTTTATTTATTTGGAGGGTTGATTTTAATATCCTATTATATGAAACATATCATGAAAAGTGATTTGGAGTCATAATTATACATGTAAAATATCTTGAACATTTTGACAATCTACTTTTTATGTCCATGTTTTAGTGCATTTCTTTCTGAATAGAAGCACTCCCTCATCTTAGATATCCCCCTAAGAATTTGTGTGGGTGTCTAATTAGCATAACAAATTTGTTTATGTATTTCAAAGATTAGATATGTGTATTGAAGGTGTTGTGTATTTGATAGTAAGTATAAGTTAGTGGAAAGATAGATATATATAATTCAGAAGTTACCTAAAAGCTTTTTAATATTTTAATATTCATCTTTTATGTCAAAGTGCCTCTGAACCTTAAGGTTAAACTTTTCTGGAATAACTGTTTAGAAAGGATTACAATCATGACTTGTAGATTTTCAGACTTGCATCAGTAATTATCTACAAATTGTTCATAGTGTCTGTATATCACTTACCAAATAAGAATGACTATATTAAAGTGTTAGGATGTGTAATTTACATCCAAACTTTCTCAGCACACACCACCAGATATACTTGTGTGCTAGGTCAATTACGCTTTAACTGTAAAGAGAATCAACTGTCCCAGATGAGAATGAAAACCCCAGAAGTGGTCAGTTAATGTTGAAACAGAAGGCTACTACACAGAGGAAACTAAAGTCAGCTATCCACATCTTGATCCATAACTGAACTTTGGCTAAATTGCAAAGGGAGTATCAGAATCAGAGTTTTTATCAGACAAATTTTGGGTGCACAGGTAGTTCAGTGATAGAATTGTCGCCCATCATGTGGGGGACCCAGATTCAATTCCCAGTCTGTACACTTCCCCCACCCTCCCCCCAAAAGAAACTCAGCCACAAATGGTGCTGCAATGATGTCACATGGAAAAGAATGAAATTAGACCCCCAGCATACAGCATACAAACAATAATAAAACAATAAAATTAGTGGCATGCTATATAGCATAATGAATGTTAGAACAGGGTTTTTGTGGGCAAAATGAATTTTTTTAAATATGATTTGGCTACTAATCTCAAGAGACACACCCTAAGGAAGTCTGTACCTTCACCATCAATAATGACACTAAAGACCACATCCTTGAAAGATCTAGATCCAGCCAATGATGGACACAGCTAAATGGATAAACAAATTGTGGTAATATTCATGCAATCAAATATTATTCAGCAATAAAAAGGAATGAATATCTGACACACATGACAGCATAGATGAATTTCAAAAATATGGTGCGTGAAAAAAAGCAAACACAAAAGAGTATCTACTCTATGATTCCATTGATTTGAAGTTCTAAAACAGTCAAAATAAATCTATGAGGATGTAAATAAGAACAGCCATTGCCTCCACTGGTAGGTTGAATGGAAAGGGACACGTGAAAATTTTCTGGAGTGAGGAAAGCATTCTGCCTTTGGATTGTTTTAAAATCTTTTTGCCTTCCCACTCCACTTTACATAAATAGAATAACAGAAATGAGGATGGATTAAAGGAATTATGTGTAAGGAAAATGACTTAGAATTACTATCTTCAGACCCATTCTCATTGGTTAATGAAGGTTTATTTATGTTTTCTTGTAGTTTGCTAATGGTTCCAGAATGCAACACACAAGAGATGAATTGGCTTTTAATAAGGTGATTTATTTTATTACAAATTTGGTAATTTTGGAAGGCACACAGAGATGTTTGCTGGCCCTCTCTCCCAGCTTCTGTATTCAAATGGTCCACCCCTGGGGCCTGTCCTTTCTGTATCCCCAGACTTCTGGGTCTGAGTCAGCTCTGGATACTCCTCTGATTTCTCTTTTTTAAGTCTCCAGCTAATTAAATTAAACCTTCTTCATTGCAGAAGGCACTCCTGTTAGCCAACCACAGATATAATCAATCATAGATGAATTTCACATGCTGATGATTTAAGTCCACAGAACCAGAACAAGAGAACCACCTGTTCAAGTTGACAGCTGAGCCTAACTACTACTTGTTTTAAGTTAAAATCATGAAAGAAAGAATGAAAGAAAAGGAAAGAGAATAAGAAAATATCTCAGGGAGAATTTAGGAGTGGGGAGGCAGGAGATGCATCCCAGCTGCTTGGGGTCCTTGGTGTGGAACTTATTTTTCTTCAATACTCACCCTGAGTTCAGCATCAAAAGAACTTGGCAGTCCTTATTCTCATACCACTCTGCATGAAGTATGCACAGCAATTCCATTCCACAATGTGACTGAGCTGATGAAATTAGTTTTTTGAAGATGATCAGCCGATCAGAGATAGAAGAAGGTATGGTCAACAACAGAAAGGAAGGGAGGAGAAAGGAAAACAATAAATAAACAAAAAAAGTCTTATTCATTATTTAATGTCTGTAACACCTCATTATTTCTATTACTGGCCTCTACTAGTCATTCAAAACCATTAACTATATATAATCACCACCATGACATAAATACTGATAATTTCCCAGTGTGACATTTCCCAAGATGAATCATTGGCCATGGGCTACTTATTCCATTTATATTTTGAGGGTTCCTATGCACCCACTCTCTTACACATGATAGTGACAGCCAATTAGCAGCTACAATGTTCCCTTCAATTTTCCTCCTTCCTGGGTGTATTGGTTAGCTTCCAAAGCTCTAGGCACATGACAATTATAAAGCTTCTTATATATAAAATCCTTTCATCTAGCCCGAAGAAAATCATGTATTTATACATGATGTAGTGCCCCCCCACTGCAATTCTTATCAATATTTCTTCCAGAGCTTGGTGTTACTAAACTTACTACATGATTGTGACAATGTTAGTATGCAAGAATTAATCTCTAATATTCCAACAGTGAAATTATACAAAAATAGGGTGAAAACAATGAGAACTAAATGTCAGTAAATGGAAGGAATAAGCAACAGAGATTATTCTCACAAATTTCCAATGTAGGTGTGCCAAATTTAAATTTTTAAAATAATATGAAGCTATTTTTTAACTGGAAAAAGGCTTTCAAGAAACAGATTAATTCTAAATCTTCTTTGAACTTCTGCACTATTCTTAAATAATGCCCAGAACTAACATGACTGCTTCAGTTTTCTAAGTTCTACAATTCCAATCAATCTCTTACTACTGACTAATAGTTCATCAGCAGTCTCCCTAAATGGAGGCACTTAGGACTGAGACAAAATATTCTGGCACATTGTGACTAGCACAGTGAGAGACAGGGAAAAAATTCCCAAGATAATCATCCATTAGTGACCAAGAAGAGAAAGAGGCAAACTGAGAGGGAAAGAAGAGGACACATCATCTTTCATTTTCCATGTTATTTAAAAGAAAAAAATCATGCATGAAAGCACAGCTTCTCCTACACCATCTCAACTCACATAGCACCCCTTACAGCAGTCAATCTTAGGCAAGACCTCGAGCACCTGATCATTACATGAGAAGAGGACAGTTGCTCCATCATTCTAGAATATTAACTATTTAATGTTCTGTAGTTTCTACAAAGGGCAAAGAACTTCTGAAACAATGTTACCAGGCATTGCCCTCTTTGTCCTATTTCTCATTATAGAAGAAAATCTTTGAACATAGCACAGGCAGAGCACGTGAGTCTCTGACAAACCCACCATGACAGTGGTTTGTGCTCAGCTCCCCCTGCAGTTCCAGACACTGTGTAACTCAGCGCACAGAAGTACACAGCTGAGTCACTCCAATGGACCACGTGTTTCTTCAGGTTGAAAGAAGATTTACTTTTCTGAAATTCAGCCTCAAAACCTTTAATGTCTTTAACCTGGTTGTCCCCTGATACATACTTCAGGAGAAGATGGAGACCTTGGCTGGGGTATTGGACATACCAGTAGAGATAAGGAGCTCCACCATAGAAATAGTTGCATCTCAGCTCTAGGGAGTTTCCTTCAGAGACAGACATGCAGACCTGAGGCTGGGTCACTGACTGGGCTCTGACACATGCAAGAAAAAAAAGTTATATCAGGGAAAGCAACGCAGACTTCATTAGTAAGAGGGGGTGCTCATCAGGGTCTGTGGACCAAGGACTTTACTCACTCAGGGCAAGAAACATCTGAAGGACTGGGATGAGCAGCAGGAGCATGACTGAATAGTGGAAAACAGGCTTCTTTCTGGACGCTCTTCCCTGAGCAGGCAGAAAAGTGCTGAGGTGAGCCAGGATGCTTTCTGAACTCTGATTCCTGTCACTTCTTCCTATCTGCCATGATTTAGGTGAGGGTCCCTCAGACAGCTGCAGGGAGGAGGGGGTTAGGGGGCCATGGGCATCTTCAACAGAAACAGGATCTTAGGTTTGTGCATCAGCGCCTTCTGGAGGCCAGAGCAGGACCAAAGTTCACTACTCCCCAAAGAGAGCTAACTTGTGTTCCTCCTATTTTATTATATCAAAACTTCCACACAGCATGTTTCTTCTTTCCCAGAACTATAACAGTATATACTACTTTTAGATTAGAGACTAAAGAATTAATTTAAAGTGTAAATGCATATCAAACTTGGTGCCCTAGTCCATGGGAGGCTTTAGGAATCAGGCTAATTGCTTTGGGCTGAGCTTTGGGTTGTTCAGTGTTGTCTTGGTGGTGATGGGGAATGCTTGTTATTCCCTTGGCTTCTGCTCATACATACATAAAGGAAACATACAAAGACTGCAAAACTAGAGCAGCACTATTTTTCCTAATAGTAACATGTAACTCTGGATGGGAAGGTTTTGCCCCATTACTTCCAAATTCCATCCTAACAGAAAGAATAGAAATATAAAGGAAATAAGCCAGTATTCATAGCAGTGAAAAGAATAGGGACCATTCAGAGACAGGGGATTCACAAATATTTCCAGAAGACAGAAATCAGAAGTGCTAATATTGAAAGTTAAAATTAGGAAATGAAAAGTACCATTAAAAATAAGCTATAAGGAACAATTACTGCTGTTTTCCAGGCTGGTATTTATTTTCACTCCTTTTAGTTGTGGGCCAATGACAAAGTCTATGGAAGAAAAAACAAAGGACACAGGATTGCCTAATTCCTTAGAATCATTCTGTTTGCTCAGCCCTGTAAGAATATAAAAGGACTCTTCATCCTCTGTGGTAGTAGATGCAGCACCACAAAGTCAAATAAGAATAAAACTGGAAATTAAGTTCTCTTCTTGAGTATGTTTGCAAAAGTCTAAGAAATATACTGACAGTGAGAAAAGTTAAAGAGTCTATACAGGCATTCTAGAATGTTACAAGCATGGTCCAATAAAAAAAGCTAAAATTCAAAAATTCAAAAACTAGAAAAATGTGCAAACAATACAGCTCAGTTGTAGGTTATGTAAAGATGTAGTTTTCATAAGTTATACCATGCCTGAGGTCTAGATATGTTTCAGAATTCAGAAATTTGGGAGGTTTTAGAAAGTCTTCCAAAGTTTAAGGGAAATATATCATGTCAGACACATCCTATGGAAAGAAGGAAAAGTTGAATCTTCAGGAATGAAGGAAGAGCTACAGAAATGGTAAATAAATGATGAATATGCAAGATTTCTCTTCTTCCTCTTAAATTTTGTTAAATACAGACAGCTGTTCAAAACAAAAGTAATAATATTATCTGTGGGGTTTTCAATAAATGAAAATGTAATATATATATGAGCTATGACATACATAAAGTTCAGTGTTGGTGGGGAAAGAGACATTTTGTGCATGGTTTCTACATTTTCATGAATGGTACAATATTGACTTCCATTTGACTAACTATGAGACATGAACATGGTAATCCCTAGAACAACCATTCACAAAAAGACAAATGTAGCCAAAAAGCTACTAGCTACATTAAAATGGAATATTAAAATGTCTATGAGGAGGCCTCGGTGCATATTAACTCCCTCAGTTGTGGCCCAGCTCAGTGACACAATCACTTTTCATGTTACACACAATCCGCACTTAAATAACTTTATAGAGGAATTTAAGCAGCATGAAGTAACCATAATAGTAAAAGTATGTGAAGCAACTTAGGGCATTGGTCTTGTGGAGAAAGAAGGCATCCAGGCTCTTGATTGGCATTTTGATGATACACAACCATCCAACCAGATTGCTGATGATTGCCTCTCTTCTAGCTCATAATATTTGAACTGATACCTGAAGGATGAGAATGAACAAGATTTGCAAGGAGTTTGAAGTTGGGAGAGGAAGGGTTCTAGACAGAAGAATCAGCAGATATGAATGTGGAGAGTGACACAGCATTGTCAAAAATGAAAACGGATATGAAAATGGCTGCAGCACAGTGTCAGAGTAAAAATATTCAGTTAATGTGAGATTAAACCACTTCATGGTGTGATAAATGAGAAGTCACTTTTCAGGACTAGGTTGGGTCTCTAATAGACTCATTCAGGATATTTTAGAAATGACCAGTTATCCTGCTAAACATGAATCTTCATCATCTTTGAAAGAGCAAATACACTGCCCTGGGATCAATAGATGACCGAGAGGGACAGGTTTTGGCTCTCCCATAATGATGCCATTAGTAATGACTAAAACTATAAAACAGCTCATGACCTGCCACAGTCAAGGTAACTCCATGAATGTTGAGTCAGCTTAATGCAGGGTCACAGCACTGCTAAACTTTCTGAGAGGAAACCAGAAAATAGTATGTAAGATGTCCAGCCAAATATCGAAACAAATGTATTAGTTCTATGATTGTCCTCTTCTCTACATAAGAAATGGAAATGATTTTTTCCTCTGAAAAAGAGAAACAAGATAATTCAATGAATTCTCATTGTTGCACAATAAAATATTTTAATATATAATTCAAGCATTTTATTCATCAAAGCTACAGACAAATTTCACTGAATTCAGGGTCCATTGAGCCTCTCTAGAGGAAAAAATCTTGATGGAAATTTAAAACCAGTTAAATGATCTCCTAGCATGAAGCTGCTCAATCCATATAACTTAGGTGAGCACTTACCATGAGCCTTTAACTGTTCTAGGTAGTATTGAATAATAAGAAAACAGTGCGGCAAATTTGCCTTCAAGGTACTTAAAATCTAGTTCTAATGCAAAAACATGCACACAAGAAAGACTAAATGATTATAAACTTGTTGATGACATGATCAGAGTGTGGACAGAATTCTTTTTTAAAAAATATTCTTTTCCTGATTCTATTCCTAACACATACTGAATATTAAAATGTGTACATATATCTGTTTTATTATATCTGTATATATGTAAAATATGTGTATAAATATGTATACATATAATAATTCCTTAACTAAAGAAAACCACTTTCAAATTCTAGGTTTTCATAAACATATGGTAAGAGTAATTGTTCACAAAATAAAAGACACCTGCTAAGTGGCCCTCACCCAACCTCACCTACCTCCATGTCATTCTCTGGAGAGGCCAAGAACACACTAAGCACCATCCTCTGGCCTTCTACTACACCCACCTCCTTCCCTATCGTGTGCTGTTCTGTAACCCAGGGAGATGTGGAGTCTAATGGACAGGCCCAGCCAGACCCTAACAGGGGAAACCAGGGACAGGCAGCCCCAGATGCTCACCAGAACAGGAATGCTCAGTGGCAGGGCCTCCTCCTCCTGAGCTGCAGGACAACCACATTCACACTGTGTGGATTTGTCTCTCTTCTCCAACACACAGTGGGGCTTACAGAGAGGCCATCTCCTGACCTTCACCTGGAGGCATTTGGGCCTCTCTGGGGACTAGATGAGATGGGGCTTCTTCCCCTGCTCTTTGGACCCTCTGTGCTGTGCAAGTGACAAGGGACTATTTGCCATTTCTGAGCTCTTTATACTATGAAACTTTCTCTTGTGCCCTTTGCCTGTGTTCCCCTTACACACCTTTGCAGCATCTCTCTCTGAAGTGATACTATAAACTGTGTAATGATCTTTTTTTTGCTCATCAGCATGTTTAGTGCATTTTCTCATTTCATTGCAAACATCATCTCAAATCCTGAGATTTTATGAAATAAGTCCCTCACATTTTATAGCACATTGCATTTAACAAACCATAAAATCTTCACTATTAAGATTTTTTCCCATTTTTTGTATTCTACATTACATTGCCACAGATATTTTTGTGAGCATTTTTCAATTTTTCCTTATTTAATTCCTGAGGTAGAATTAAATGAAAAGTATGAGTTTTTAAGGGCCCTAGATGCTGACAATACCTAGATATCATGTATCACTACCATACACAGTACAAGGTTCTCTATGTAAAACTTTACATGTCATTAACAGCAATTCTAGGCTTCTAACGATATGATTTTTATCCAATAAGAGCAGGAAATAGATGCTTTTATTGGTCCTGATGATTAGGAACTTTTTTTTAGATTCAAACTTTACCTTACATTTAGTCATTCCTAAAGCTAATAAAGTAGTAGATTTCTGAGAGTCAATATTATACATTCCTGTATTTCCCTCCAATTTTCTTTTTCATTTACCAGAATTCATACATCAATGCATTTTATTCTGTAGCCTGTATGTATTTTTATTGGCTCAAATGCACTGTGGAATGGACAAATAAAATAACAAAACAAGCATGTAGATTGAGAGCCACATCTCTGTTCTCTAGAGTTTAGGGTCTTTCCACAACACTATGACTCCACTCCCTCAGCTGTAAAATAAAAGGTGAAGTTGAAAGAGTCCTAAGGCCTCAAATAATTCCAATACCTGATGAATTTCCTGTTTCTTATACAGACATTAGAGGAATGTAAAATAATCTCATGTATCTCAAAACCCACCTGCATCTCAAACAGGCTGCATATGGGATAGAGGAGACCTTCTAAATCTAGGCACTCAATCCTTATCCTCAGAAAATGCTCAGCACTTTCTTTTTTTTAATTTGAGAAAATTAAAGCTTTAGGGATAGTTTCAACTCATCAATCCAAATTCTTCATTTCAGGAGAGGAAATCAAATGTTGCCTAAGGTCATATACTCAGTATTGGAAGAAGTGAACCTGACTTTTTTTTTTCTACTCCAAACCTAGTGCCCTATGCCTCACTCAAGGATACTTTCAAAACATCACAGGTGTAAGAGGGTGTCCCTTTCACATTTTCAGCTGTTGATAGACGTTCCATCATTGGAGGCCATAACCACTATCTCTACCCACAACCAGGGCTTCTGAGAAACAGCTGGGGCAGGGTTTGGGTAGGAGCTGCAGGTGCCTGGTGAACACTGTGCGTCCACAGCACAGAAGTAAGCAGTGGCGTCTGCAGTCTGGGAAGCCGTGATGACCAGGGAACTGAGTTTGGTAGAGGGATCCAGCATGGCTCTCAGTCTTCCACTATGTTTCTGCCTCTCATTTGAACGTATTAAAATTAGTGAGGAAAGGCCTCTACCTGAATCTTGTCTATACCACCATAAGTTGCCTATACTAGTTTTGTAACTGCAGTTCATGGTGGCATTTTCACCCTCCTGGATGATCATGTCCTGGGGATTCTGTTCTACTTGGCTGTTCACCCCTAGGAGAAACAAAAAGACAGGGACCAGAAGTCAGTTGTTGAATTTCCACTCTCTGGTGTTTGCATACCCTTCCCTCATCTTCTATACATTTCCAGACTAACAAGAATGCTTTACCCCTCAGTCTTGGAGGCTCTGAAATTTGGTCTCCCTGTTTTCATCACCAATAGCCCCCAACTCACCAGCCAGCTGAAGCCATAAAATCACCAACAGCACTCCCAGGAGTTTCTCCATTCTTCTTCCTAATTGTGCTTAAAGGTGACTCAGCCCTGGGAACTGCAATGGAGCCACATTCCAAGAGTCAGTTCTCTTAACTAGTCTTTGCACCTCCTGCAGCAACTCTGAGTGATATTCAGTTGTCTTACCTCATCAATCAGAAGCTTTGTAGACACACACATTGATCTCAACCCAAGTAGGGAGTCTGAGAACAGAATGGCACTGCCATCTGCTGGTGCAGCAGCATTGTACTCCTAGAATGTGCTCCAGGTGAAGAGTACACTGGCTGATTCCTAAGAAACTTTAAAGGTGTTCCAAACTCTGCCTTTATTGAACTCTTCTGTTGACATTATCACATGCTGAGAAAAGGTACATGAATTCCAGATCACACAAAGCCTCAGGATGATAATAATATTTGCTAATATTTATTTGCTTTACTCTTAATATGTACCAGGCATTTTTCTAAGGACTTCACATGTATCATTTTATTTGACTCCCACAATAACTTCTATAAAGTAAATAATATTAATAATTCCAAATTTACAAATGAGAAAATTGAAGAATAGAGTTTAAATAATTTGTCCAAAGTTGGTAAGTGATGGTCTGAAATTAGAGCCCAGGCAGTCTGACTTAGTGTTGATTCTTAGAAATTTCCCAATATCTTGGAATTGATTCACTTTCTGGTGTATCGTAGTGTGGGAAAGGTATTACAATGACATGAAATGACTCCATCCAGGTTCCAGCCTAGAGTCAGAACAGATACAATTTAATTCAGACAAAAATTCAATTAAAAAGGAATGTCAGAATGGATACAATTTAATTCAGATAAAAATTCATTAAAAAGGAATGTTGGAACCTAGTACTTACAGAATACATCTGATAAGTACTGGTAAGTTTCTTACAAATATTACAACATCTGACACTGTTGGTTATGAACTTATTTTCTTTTTCTTTTTTTTTTTTGTCTAAACTGCCTAATGCTGAAATGAAATTATGTATGAATCAAAGTTCTAATTGGTAAGCAACAGAAACAAACTCTGACTGAATTAAGTAAAAGAAAAGGAATAAATGAAATGAGTATTGGGTTTGCCTCTGAATCTCCAATAGGGTAAGAGAACTTGACTCAAAAATTACTCAGTGGAATAACATACAAAATAACTTTGGATAACTGCCTGAGAGTATCCCCCAGGTTCCTCTTCTGAGCTCCAGATGCTGCAGATTGGGCTTGTATGGCTGCTGGTTGGAGAAGCTTCTATTTTAATATCTGCTATTTGCCAGATTCTTTAGAAGAAGTTTGTGAAGAAATTTAGAATAGTCATTGCTGGGGTTTGAATCTTGGTCCCCACAAAAGGCATGCTCAAGTCCTAACCCCTGTCCTGTGGGTATAAACTGATTTGTAAATAGGACATTTGAAGTTGTTATTATAAGTTAAGATGTTGCCAGACTGAATATGGGTAGGTCTTAATCCAATGTGGCTAAAATCCTTATAAGCAAAGGAAATTAGGCATTGACCAGCATTTAAAAAGGGAATTCTTATGGTCCAATTTTACAGTACTAAGGCCATAGTAATGTCCAAACTAAGGCATTAAGGGAAAAATACCTCAATTTAATTAAGATCAATGGTCCCAGAACAGTTCTGTCAGCTGAGTAGGCATGTGGCTGGCATCTGCTGGTCCTTTGGTTTCAAACAGCTTCCTGGGGGTGCACTGTTTCTGCATCTCCAAATGTCTGGGTGAGTCTTGTGTTGGCTCTCTTGGCTCTTTCATTTCTGAGCTTTATCCAAAGTGTTTCCCCCCTTTAAATGCTCCATTAAATGGGTACAGTCACATGTCCATCTAATCAAAAGGTCACACCCACAGGTAGGTGTGTCACATCTCCATGGAAATAATCTAATCAAGAAAGATTTCTACCATGAACAATAGGTCTGGGCCCACAAGATTGGATCAGGAATAATACGTGGCTTTTCTGGGGCACATAATAGTTTCAAACCTGCACACTAGTTTTCATGCTTTCCAAATTTTATCCATTCTTTGCTATCCACAGTGAATCCCAGATGAACTGGAAAATGGAACACATCCCCATCTTTTTCCCTCCTCCAAACCAAGAGCACTGCACCCTTGCCCCAGATCCTAAAGAAAATGTTCTTTTGGCCTCCAAGGTCAACCTTGCTAAAAACTCTACTAGTATACAACAAAAATAAAACCACAAAACTGCCAAGAAAGTCATCAGATCCTTCTCTATTCTTATTCTGTGCAAGGCTGCCTCTAAAAATTGCCTTGTCTATTCACATCTTAAAAAACTCACATGCACACCTTAAATTAAGATATTCTAAGCTAGAATACCCAGATAGTCAGAGACCAAATTCTACTACCTTACACAGAATCTCATCTCCTGCCAGAACCACCCAGTATATTTGGGGAAACATAAACACTGTCATCAGGAAATCAGAGTACAGATGCCCCAAAATTCTGGTGAAACTTCTTGTAAGGTTTCCTCCTCATTGTCTGCAATGTGATCTAGAATGTAAGTGCCTCTATATCGCTATAAGCAACATAGATTAGTACTTGAGACTTCTGTGTGAAGACTTCAGTCTGAATTCTAGCTCTATGTTATCTCAGACAGGAGACTTAAGTCTCAGCTTTCTCAACTGCAAGTAGGTGTAGTAACACCTACCTAACAATTTTTGAAAGGTTTCAAAGAGATGATGCCTGTGTAGGGTCTACAGTGGTGGCTACCACAGACTTAATCCTACACTAAAATATAAGACACTTTAGGAGAGGATTTTGATCTGTTCTATTACCTAATAAATCCTTGGTGTCTAAAATAGGCTGTGTCAAAAAATAGACACATGATAAGATTGTGATTGAATTAATGGTAACATTTTTGTGATAGTGATAGTAGAATGTTAATTTAACAAATATCTTTTAGAAGTCTACATATAGTCACCTACTTGTCAGGTGGATTATATGTGCTGAGGATAAGCAGGAAAGGACTCTACACTCAAGGATTATAATCTAATAATAAGAAGTAATGTAAGGTATTTGTTCATAAGGCAGTAAGGGTTAAGTGCAGAAGACTATAACATTTTTTTCCTTATTGCTTCCATATTTTCAGTGAAATAGAAAGCCAATGAACCTTTCAGAGTGTGAATGTATGAGGATTTATTTGACATGTGAAATATAATGTTCAGAGTTTGAAAGCAAAATAATAGAAAAAGATATGCCGTGCAAAAACTAATCAAAATACAGTTGCTATATCATACTCAAATGAGACAAATTGGTAGAGGTAAGGAGGGTTATTTGAAAATAATGAAAGTTTTTTATTTTGAGGTCATTATTGAATGTGAAAAGAAAACCTATGGAACAGGAGAAAACAGTTGCAAACCATATATCTATAAGTGTTTAATATCCAGAATATATAAGGAACTGCTGAAACTCAACAATAAAAACATAAAAAACCTAATTTTGAAAAGAGTGGAGGACTTGAATTGATACTTCTCAAAAGAAGATAAACAAATGACCAAAAAGCACATGAGAAAGATGTTCAACATCATTAGTCATAAAAGAATTGCAAATCAGAGCCACATGTGTGTATATATACACATGTAAATAAAATGCATATAAATGTATATGTATATATATAAATACATATGTGTATAAATATATGTGAACAAATGTAAATTATATGTATATGTATATAAAATGTAAATAAATGGTATATTATATACTATTTCACAATCACTAGCATAACAATTATTTTAGTGGAAAATAACAAGTATTGGTAAGGATGCAGAGAAATTGGAATCCATATATGTATAGATAGATAGATAGATAGATAGATAGATAGATAGATAGATAGATAGATAGATATTTTTTGTTTCAAAAACTGGTTTATAATTAAGGTAACAAGGAATAATCTACATATTCAGATAGCAAAGTTCTTAAATTTTAAGTATTAAAAACTAACTTAGATACCATGTGATCTGCTGTCAAACAGAATTTTCATATACTACTATTGGAATTGTAAGATGCTGTAGCCACAGTGGAAAAAAGTTTCATCAGTTTCTAAAAAAGTTAAACAGAATTACCATATGACCTGTCAACTCCACTCCTAGGTATGAAACCAAAAGAATTGAAAGCAGGAACTCAAACTTAAACTGTACATAAATGTTCACAACAGTTTTATTCACAGTTAACAAATGGTGGAAACAGCTCCAATGTCCATCTACAGATTAACAGATAAGCAAAAGGTGTTATATTCATACTGTAGAATATTATGCAGCTATAAAATGAGGGAAGTTCTGATACATGCCATAATATGCAAGAATCTTGAAAGCATTATGTTGTGTAAAATAAGTCAGGAACAAAAGGAAAATATTGTGTGAATCCTCTTATAGGAAATAGCTAGAACAAGCAAGACTAGAGGTTATCAGAGCTGTGGAAGGAGAGAAGGAGAAATCATTCTTCCATAGACACAGAGCTCTAGTTTGTGGTCATGATAAAGTCATGGTAAGGGATGGTGGTTGTATTAAAAAGTAAAATATGATGTATGTGGTATATGCCCTAATTCGCCTGCATAGGGTTGTGAAGAGAGGTGTTTAAAGCATAGGAAGGACTTATCCATTAAGACTGTAATTACACCAATAGAGTCTGAACTTTCTATAGGTTATGAGTTTTCTATTGTATCTATAGTTTGACGAACAACAGATGTCCTCATATTCTGGTAGGTTTGGGGAGAGTTTGGTGACCTATCGGCCACCAAAGCCAGTGTATTGTGGATGGACTCATAAAAGAGTTTCAGAGCTTAAAGGAAAGACAAGCAGGGACAGAGTGTCAGTGTGGGTAGATCCAGGGCACATCCAGCAATTAGAATGTTTTTCTGCAGTTGATATTGTTTGGATGGTTCCTGTAAGAGGAAGGTAAGGAGTTTTTTGGGCATTTACTGTGAAGGAGAGCAAGATAAAAAACAAGGAGGTTAGTGTCATGGTTTAGGTAGATGTAGTGGGGTAAAATAAGGTCCAGATTTGCTGCCACTGAGGTCCTGGCAGGTGTCTTGGAGGAATTCATCCAGTAGGAACATTAGCAGTCACTTTAAGCATCTGGAAGGGGAGGAAGTAGAGAGATTATTTCAGTGAGGAGTTGGAAGGGGGTTTGGGAATGAAGGTCCATTACTAGGGAATTTGGTTATTTGGAGAGAAATGGTCCTGTGGGGGGAGATTGATTGACTGAATTAAGAGGATAATAGAGCTTTATTCTGCTTAGGTGGTGCCAGGCAGTGGGCTTTTTTGCCAGTTTAAAAGTTGAAGGTGTTGCTAGGACTATGGTGTAAAGTAATTCCCAGGTGGGTTGGAGGGGCTTGGTGGGTTGCATAGTTTCAAGATCTCCAGGGCTGAGTGTGGATGGGATGGTGGTATTGGGGCTTGGGAGGAAAGTGTCTGTGTGTCAGCAGAGAAATGTTCTTCATTGGGAAAGAGTGAGGAAGTAGTCTCCCAAGGGGAACTCAAGGTAGGTTGCCTAGGAGGAAAGGACACCCATATATGAGTTTGAATGGGCTGAGAAGGGAGGACTGTCAGGGGAGTGCCCTGAGAAGAGGGAGAGCAAGGGGTAAGAGCTGTGCCCAAGGAGTGTGGAGTTCTGCTGCTAGTTTTGTAAGGAGTGTTTCTAGTAAGTGATTAGCTTTTTCTACTTTTCCTGAAGATTGGGGATGATAGGGGATGTGTAAGACCCAGATGATACGTAGAGCTAAGGAGATTCCTTGTGTGAATTATGAAATGAATGCAGGGCCATTATCAGATTGTAATGAAAGTACAATTCCAAAGTGGGGAATAATGTCAGAAAGTAAGACAGCCACAGATTAGGAGGTCATTTACATATTATAGGATGGTACACTATTGGTTTTAAATTGTGTGAGATTTTGGCCTAAAGCTTGCCCAAAGAGATGGGGAGAGTCTTGAAAACTTCAGGGGAGGACTGTCCAGGTGTATTGAGAGAATGGTTAGGTATCAGGGTCTGTCCAAGTAAAGGCAAAAAGTTTCTGGGATTAAGGGTGCAAACAAATTGTGAAGAAGGTGTCTTTGAGGTCCAAAACTGAGAAACAGGTTGTGCATGTTAGAATTTTGGATAAGAGGGTAGAGGGCTGGGGACCACCAGGTGGAGGGGAATTATAGCTTTACTGATATTGTGGAGATCTTGGACTAGCTGATATGAACCATTAGATTTCTTTACAGGAAGAGTAGGGACATTGCACTGGGAATAGGTAGACTGGAGTAGGCCTCTTGAGAGGAAATTAGAAATGATTGGTTTTAAGCCTCATAGGTGCATAGGGGAAATGGGATATTGAGGGATTGAAGGGAAAGAGGATTCTGTTTTTAATTTGATTAGGATGGGGGTGTGATGGTGGGCTATATATAGGGCTGTCAGTATCTCGTACTATGGGATTTACTGTCCGAAGGAGGTTTGTTTGGAGAGGGTCTGGGCCTAGGATGACGGAGGAACTGGCTGGCCGCAGGCTGTGTGATGGAAGTATGTTGATGGTGGCATGAATGGTGGTGAGAATATCTCTGCCAAGTAGGTGTGCAGGGCATTGTGGTATGACTAGAAAGGAGTGCATGAAGAGGTGGCCTTCAAATTGGTAAACTAGGGGTGGAGTGCACCGAGGTGTAGAGGGCATTCCCTCTAACCCCATGACCTGAATGGCTGATATATTAGTTGGCCAGAATAAGCATCAAGATTTGAATAAGTGGCCCCCATGTCCAAAAGGAAGGTAACAGGCTTACCTTTGATGAGAAGAGTTACCTGAGGCTCCTGGTTGTCAATGGTGATGGGGGCTGTTGAAGGCTTTGGGCCCCATTATTCTTCTTTGAGGATGCCCAGGAAGTCAGCAGCAGCTGCAGTTTGGGAGGACATTGGCAAACCTGGAGGGGTTTGAGAACAGTCCATTTTCCAGTGACCTGCTTGACTGCATAGTGGGCAAGGCCTGGTAGGTTGTTAGGGATTGGGGCAGTGCTTTGCCCAGTGTCCTGTAGAGCTGCATCTGAAGCCAGGGGTGGGGAGGAGATGGTTGGCCTCTTTGGCTAAGTTTTTTGTTTGCTGGTGGCCTGAAAGGGCCATAGCTATCATTTGATGATTAGTTTGTTTCTCTTCTTTTATAGTTTCCACCCTGTTTTTAAAAACCTTAAAGGCAGCAGTCATCAGATCATGTTGTGAGGTGAAGGAGCCCTCTGCAAACTTTTAAAATTTGTGCCTTATATCTGAGGTAGCCTGGAAAATGAAACAGGAATTTAGCCACAGGCACCCCTCAGAGCTTTCTGGAGTGAGATGTGTGTGTGCAAGCAGAGCTTCAGTGAGTCTGGCCATAAATTGGGTTGGGTTTCCCTTGGGTCCCTGAAAGACTTCTTGAAGTTTGTCAAAATTAATCAGTTTTAGGGGGATTTTTTCAAGCCATGCAAGGATGCAGGTTTGGAAGTGATTGCGTTTTTGTATGTCAGGGTGATTAATTTGATATTGCCAATGTGGGTTTACTCAGGGCACTGCTTGTTCTCTGGGGGCATTGGTGCTGTCTGTGGAGTGTAAATGTCTGCATTTTGTTGTGCTGTCTGCTGGACTCCTTCTCTCTCCTCTGGAAGTGAAGTAGAGGTAAGAATTATGTGGTGATCTTCCCAGGTGAGATTATAAGATTGTAAAAGAAATGTAAATTCTTAAATATATTGGGCAGGGTTGGTGGAAAATGGACCTAGCTTTTTCTCTATTTGGGACATAGCTCATAAAAAGAATGGGGCAGTATGTGGTCTATATCTTCAGTACCGACCACTTCATGCAGTGTTAGGAGGGGTTGAGGAGGTCTGATGGTAAATGGCAGAGATGAGCTTGGGAGTGGGTTCAGAGTGAGTTGGAGGCAGGGGAGTTTGAGAGTCCAGAGCCAGAAGAGGTTGGTTGTCCTATCGAGTCAGATTTCTTCTAGAAGGAAAGTCTTGATCAGCAGGGTCAAAATCATCAGCTCGATGAGGGTAAGGGGGAGGCTGCTGTTCTGGTGGGGCTGAGGGGGGAGTATGGGCTAAAAGGGTAGGTAGGTTGAGCAAGAGGAACAAAGAGATGGACAACCGTGAAGAGAGAAGAAGGCCTGAACGTGAGGAACTTCACTCTGTTTTCCAGTTCATCAATGAAATTTTCAAGATCACAGAGTATTTTATAATCAAAAGTCCCGTTCTCAAGGCACCATGAATTGTTGTCTAGTTTACATTGTGGCCAGTGTTACAATAGAATATTAGATGTTTAGGGTGAATTTGCACTCAGTAGCCTAAAATTTTGTATTAAGTAGACCTTGAGAGAAGGGAGTGCACTGTGCCCATGTCGCCAATGTAAGAGAAGAAGGTTTCCTTAGAGCTGGGTGTTTCCCAACTTAAAAGGAACCAAGTAAAGGTTTCCCCTAGAGCTGGGCATCCCCAAACTCAAGAGGAACTGCACAGATCAGAGTGGTTTCCTAGAGAGAAGCCAGTGTCCGGGTTCAATGTAGAGACTAGGTGTACCCTCATTTGGAGGGATTGTCAGGGTTGCATCAGAGCCAAGAACTGGGGTTTTCATGAACAGACAAGAGTCCAACAAGCCAGGTGAGGACTGGATGTTGACAGGGGTAGGCAGGGTGGATTTAGGATTTTGGTTCTGAACAGTTTGGTTAGCTGGGGTGGATGAAGTTCCAGGTTCCTTTAA
Organism: Myrmecophaga tridactyla; assembly: GCA_004026745.1. Classification (NCBI taxonomy): domain Eukaryota; kingdom Metazoa; phylum Chordata; class Mammalia; order Pilosa; family Myrmecophagidae; genus Myrmecophaga; species Myrmecophaga tridactyla. The sequence continues at coordinate 31,487 of PVIY010013072.1, forward strand.
GAGCAGCATGGCCTTCATCTGAAATGGAGCTTGCTGGGTGTATTTGGAGGGATATTTGTTCTGGCCAGACCACCAGGATTGGGGAATAAGCAAAGGACAAGCTACCACTGCCTGTTACTTCCCCAGCTGCAAGGCAGAGTGGGTCGAGGAGTCCCTTGTCTCTCAGACTGCCGGGAGAGACTCAGAGGGGGATGGCACCCAGGAGTCACTGACCAGGATCCGGGAGTAAACCAAGGATGAGCTGTCACTGCCCACTGCTCCCTAGGTTACAAGGCCAGGGAGCTGGAGTTGCCTTGCTCTGAGTCCTGGGTTTTGACCTCAGATGAAAGGCAAACTCAGCAAACACACCAGGAATGAAGTGGGACAAGGAGTTCAGGCAAAGGCTTTATTTCAGGGAGAAACAGAGCCACACAGGCAGTGTTTCAACAGAGAAACAGCTGCCTCAGGTGGCAGGGATAGGGATTTGATGGCTTAAGGTTGGAGCTTGGGGGCAAGGGTTAAATAAGTTTTTATTGTCTAGTTCTCAGAATTAGGGGTTAATTTAGGAGTTGACTGTGCTTCACTGGTAAAGTTAAAACTTAAGCGCTGCATGAAGCATGCAGGGTTGTAATTGCCTCTGCCAGAGGGTGAGGGTTGAGTGATGGGGGTTACTGTAAGAAGGCAGTGCTGGCATGTGAAAAGGCACAGGCTATGGTGGGAAACCTGATTGAAATATTTGCCAGAGGTAGGTCACTTCATGGAGGTAATGGGGTCCTATTCTCCAGGCCTAAAAACCACTGAAATGTATATTTAATAATGGTTAAAATGGGAAATTTTGCGTTACCAAAATAAAAAATAATAATGATATTTCAATGATAAAAGTTCTCATAATCCTTAATGTGCAACTAAATAATATAGATTCATTGTTTGTAAAGTTTAGGTAATTCTATGAATATGTGTTTCACAATAATGTGATTCTTAAGTGTTGATGGTGATGCCCAAAGAGCTGGTTTATTCCTCAGAGACTCAATTTTGGAAAGGATTAAACCAGAACTGGCCAGCAAAGTCAAGAAAAAGAAAAAGAATCTCAGTTGAATGGCCTGCCCCTATCTATTCTATTTAAATTAGGGGCACTGTATCTGAAATTTAATCAGTTGATTTTCAACAACACCATCAAAGAGCCAATGATAGTTTCTATTTTGGATATTTCCAAATGTCAGCAAGTAGCATATGAGATAACTGAAGAGATTGAAATTATTTCCTCCAAGCAAAATGACAGGATTGCAAACACTGGGGCAGCAGAAGCTTTCAAACCCTTTCAAGTAGTTGGGACACTTCAGAACTTTAAAGTCCTAATTAACTAGCTCCTCCTCTTCAAAAGCAAAACAGAAGACTCAGAGTTGTCCTTGCTCTCCAGAGTTGGCTGTCTTCTTCCCACTTGCTTGACCCATTTGTAATCATGGTTTTCTGCAAGTTTGTCTCTATCCTCACAATTCAAAGCAATGTAGAGATTGGGGATCACAGGTAGATTCTTTATTTGCCTGAGATTTCTCTCATACTTCAGAATGTCCACCCTCCTGTGAGTGGTGGAGTGGGCTTTCCTTTTCCTACTTCCCCTCATGGTATATCTTCCCTTCACATCATTTTCTGTTACTTATCTCTAGCAGAGATTTAGGTTGACTGCATATATAAACTTATACCTAGAAAGCAGAATACATGATTGGCAAAATGCACCTCGGTTATTAAGGGATAAATATAGGATGAAAAGCAATGCCTAGGATGAAAATCTTTGTAGGGAAAAATGGACAAAAATAATATTTCAAATCAATGAATAAAAATGAGTACTTCAAGAATAGGCATTTAGTCTGGGTAGCTACCTCAAAACAAGAAACAAAGAAAAATTAAGGAGCCCACACCATCAGAATGGCAGAGTGAGAAACATCAGGGCTCCTACTTTCTCACAGAAGATTGAACAACTAGCAAGAACTGATAGAAACATCTTTTACAAACCAGGAAACATTTAAGGGACTTCAGTAACAGGGCACTAAAAAGTGGTAGGAGATCCATCAGTTTCATTACTAAGTATATATTCAGAAGAAATGAAAACATAACATAGACATTTGCACCAATATTTATCGTGGAAGTATTCATAATTGTCAGTAAATGAAAGGGTGTCCAATGGCCCATCAACTGATGAGCTGATGGGCTGATATGTTGTACACACATGCTGGAATAATGTAAGAAAAAATAAAGTCATGATGAATGCAACAAAGTCAATGAAATTTGAGGACCTTATGTTAACAGCCAGTGACACAAGGACAATTGTTGTATGGTCTCATTAGTGTAAATTAAATATAATGAGCAGACCCTGGGAGTTAGATTAGAGAGGAAACGTTATCAAGCCATAGAAAGAGGATAGAGATTGAGCAATTGATGTGTAAGGAGTACAGAATGTTTTATAAGTTTGATTGTAAATGTGCAGAAATGGATAGCACAATACTGTATGATAAAGCACAATACTGTAAGTGGAATCAACAAAGCTGAGTATTTGGTTGAAAGAGGAAGGTAATGGTTGTGTATGTCACCAGAAAGAAAGCTAGAGGATAAAACTGAACGGTATAACTTAGTGAAACCTAGAGTGGGATGATACCAGTGGTTAAATGTACAAATATAAGTTTTACATGAAATAGAATAAACATATATCACTGTTATAAGGTGTTAATGATGGGGTGGTTTATGAGAGAAATACAATTAATGCAAACTAAAGGTTTATAGTTAACAGCAACAGTTCTTCATTATTTGTATCAAAGGCAATATACCAAAACTAAATATCAATAATAGGGAGATCTAAGGAGTTTGGAAATTTTTTTCTAGAAAAAAATGAGAATATACTCATATTGACTGTGGTGGTGAATGCGTAACTATGTGCCTATACCAAAGCCATTGATTGTACACTTAGGATGAACTGTATAGTGTGTAAGAGGTAGGACCTCCTGGCTCCCTAGCTGCCCCTCTCCCACCCCTCACTGACTCAGTGCTGGACCAGCCAATGCAGATCTTTGGTTCAGGTTCCAGAGGGAGCAGGGTACCCATCATGCATGGTCTGAAAGTAGGACCAATTGGGCTTGGTGGTGACCTGAGAGACTTGCCATTCCGTAACTTGCATGGAGCTATCCTTCAGTACGCTGCAGGAAAGCAGTCAAGTGTCTTCCCTGGGGAAGGGATTGCTGGTGGTGAGACATACAGCACACTGTAGACCATGAAGCTTCATAGGACAAAGGGGACATTTATAATAATGCCCACAGTTCCATAGGCCCAAGAAAAGACACATGAACAGAAAGGATCAAGCAGATCCCTATGCTGTGGCCTGGAATTATTCTCTAAACTTAATTTTTGGATGAGTCATGAATGACAAGACTTGCACCCATCTCTCCTTTTTGTTATTGTTGTCAGCTCCTGGCATTCAAGGAAAGCTCTGTCATTACACTAAAAGCTTAGGCCATAAAAGCTTAAGGGACAGATGTCTCAGGGTCTAAAGTCCAGAGTGAACACATTACAATGTCAGAATGTCTAGGTTTCAACAAAAGATTACAAAACATGCAAAGAAACTCAGGAAGTGATGGCCCAGGTATAGAGAATATTAAAAAAAAAATAGAAAACGTCAATGAGGAGGTGGGTCAAACCTACACCATTCCAAACAAAGACTTTAAAAAAATGGCCCTAAATATATACTAAGCTCTAAAGGAAAACATTTTGCAACCTGCTCTCAAACATTTAGAAAATAGATAGATCAATGGATCAAAGATAGATAGATAGACAGATAGATAGATAGATAGATAGATAGATAGATAGATAGATAGATAGATAGATAGATAGATAGATAGAGAAGGAGAAAGAGAATATGTGGCAAATGGGATAAAATATTAAAACTGGTATGTCTGGGTATCTGGTGGAGGGAGGGTAGAGTATGTTGGAGTTTCTCTGTATAGGATTTATATTATTTTTGTAACTGCCCTGTTAAGTTTGAATTATTTCAAGTAAAAAGTTAAAACCAATTGATAAAGATATTGGTATACCAACAAATTGATTAAGGTGTTGGTGCTTCTGATCCCTCAGCCTTCCACCAGGTCTCAGCACACACAGGGATGCTTCTTATAGGCTTCCCACAAGATGTTCAGGTTTTGTTTTTATCTGGTCTGTTACTGTCATGGTCAGGCTCATGCATCAACCATCTGATTTACGCACCCCTCCTAAAAAAGATTAATGATAAGTGTCTCTTTTCTCTTCTTTAATTGTTCACTTGCATATGAAATTCTGTTCCTCCTCCTTTCTCTATTAAGAACCCAGTGTTCTTGGATCCTTTTGCTCTCCGACAGTACACTAAGACAAGGCAATGCATCTTCCAGGTGACCTGGAACAAGATGTGGGGGCTGGACTGCTCTGCAAGGAGAAGCACCGAGACCACTTCACTGTTCATGAGGTTTTTTGCTTTCAATTATTATGACCCTGTTTGAGGAATTATAGGTGTCACATTTTATCTTCAATTTCACTAATTGAAGAAGAGGTTACTGGGGACCTTCTTTTCCTTTCTGCTCCTTGTATGATCTTTGCATGAAACAAAGACCTTGGGGACCAGCAACACCAGACTGTGCTGAAGGCAGGAGGATCCCACTCGGCTGTCAGGTCTTTGTTGTGCTCAGAGTTTGTGCTCAGCTCCCCCTGCAGCTCCCCTCACTGTGTCACTCAGAGCGCAGTAGTACACAGACGAATCCAACTCCTGGACTGAAGCTTTCTCCAGGTGGAAGGAGGTGGATTCCTTATTGTACATGGCTTCAAAGCCTTTGTTTCTTCCCTTCTCATTGGCTGTCATAGCTTTCAGGAGGAGCTGTGGACCTTCTCCGGGATACTGAACATACCAGAAAAGAGCAGGGTATCCTATGGCTGTGGTTTTGTAAGTGCAGTTCACCATCAGGTGTGCCCCATCTGAGAGGGTCACTTGGCCTTCCATCTGGGTCACAGAGTCTCCACTGCTTCCTCCTGGAGAGAAAGGGGACTTTTAAATATTTGTCAACTTGGGTATAAAGGCTCTAGAATAAAATTAGATCTTAGCAACATAACAAAAGAAAGAATCAAAATTTTAAGAGCCATTTTACTTACCAAATATTAAGAATATCACAGTCAGGAAGCCTGGAGAAGAGTTCATCTTTAGACTGTCTTGAAAATTGTGTTCTTGATACTTTACCTGCAGAAATGTTGACATCATGGGGAAGGGCTAAATCTGAGCCTAGAATTTGCACAGGAAATGAGTTTGTGTTGGGAAGCTGCACCCCCTTGTGGACAAGGCACTGAGATGGGAGGAATGTTTTCCTTTACTCCTCCCCAATCTCAGAGAGATGCCATTATTCCTGACCTCATTTAAAAGGCATGTGTAGTTCTTCAGGTGACCTTTGTAAATCTGAAGGACAACCTCAAATCCTCCAGGGCCCTTTTGTTCTTGGGGTACTATCCAACATGGAGGTTCTCTATCAGATCAACCCAGGTCATTCAGCAGCTGAGAAGACAACAATTTTCTTAGATATTTAATATGAACCTGTATTCCCATTGTGGGCACTCTATAATCCATTGGGATGTCAGGAAAGTGTTTTGTGTTGTGTATTAGCTTGCAAGCTGCCAAAATTGGATATATCAGAACTGGAATGACTTTTGAAAAGAGGAATTTAATAAGTCACAATTTACAGTTTTAAGTCTATATAAATGTCCAAACTAAGGCATCCAGATAAAGATACCATAATTCAAGAAGATCAACAGGTCAGGATCCCCTCTCTCAGCTGGGTAGTCACATGGCTGAAATCTGCTTATCTTTTGCTCCTGGGCTCCTTTTCTTCCTCCCTCTATTTCTGTGGAGGCACCTCACTTTGCTTCTCTGGGGCTGGCTTCCATCTCTTGGCTTCCCTTGGCTTTCTCCAAGTGCTTAATATCTGATGGCAACATCTGCTGGACTCCAAGCATCTCCAAACATCTGTGTCTCTGTTTCCTTATTGTCAGCATCTCTGTGTCAGCTCTGGCCTCTGACATTTCTGCCAGTTCTGTTGTTTCTGAGGGTTCTCAAAAACAGGGTTCTCCCTCTTAAACACTCTAGTTGATTAATCAAGACCCACCTGGAATGGGTGGGGTCACATCTCCATCTAATCAAAAGGTCACACTCACAATTGAGCGTGTCACATCTCTGTGGAAATAATCTAATCAAAAGTTTCCAATGTACACTATTGAATCAAGATTAAAAGAAACTGCTGATCCCTCTAGTTTGGATCAGGATTATAATATGGTTTTCATTGGGTACATGATACTTTCAAACCAGCACAGGTTCACATCAGAGGAAGTAATAAGAAGCCAAAGTATTCTTGAGTGATTCTGTATTTTTCAGCACTGTATCCCAACAGATAGAACCGCAAATACCTAGGTAGTCAATACTTGCTAAATGAATAAAAAAACAATGAATAAAAATACAAATAAATAAAAGAATGACTAAATGTTCTTTTATTGAATCATCACAACTCCTTGAAATGCAGTATTTCCCCATTTCTAAAATAATATGAATTTTAAGGAACTTCATCTTTTTGATTAAAAAAAGCATTTGATGAAAAGTGATACAATATGATCAATAGTCAAATATGCCTGAATTGCAGGAGCAATAAATGGTGAAAAAATATGAAACCTAGATAGAAGAACCTCAATAATTAAAATTACTGAATCCTACAAAATAATCTGAGGTGAATATTCTATCCTTCCATGATTTCAATAACTCCAAAATAAGTGACAAATTATATGAATCAGGCAATCAGTTTGAATCCTATATGCTTCAGGGATCTAGCCTCAAAGATGCTTTCTACCACTGTTCTTCTGTGAACATTTTGTTGCCAAATTATAACAAAATAATTATCCCCAAAAGATATAGATTTGCAACAAAACCCTGGAGCATGGAAAGGCAGGACAATATGGCAGCATAGTGAAGGGTGGAATTTAGTTCATCCTCCAGAGCAGCTAGTAAATAGCCAGGAACTGTATGGAACAGCTGCTGTGGGGTAGGAGGTGGCAGGGACATCAGTGACTGGACACACAGGGTACACCAGTTACACAGAACTGCAAGTCTCCAAAGCTGTGGAGGCTGGCACCTCTCCCCCATGGACACAGCAGGCTGGTCCTGCTTAGCTAAAGGGCTTAGCTAAACCAAGCTCCAGTTGTGAAATTAATTAACCAATTCTGACTACTGACAATGGGCCCCAGGTACAGACAAACCTGGATTAAACACTAACAGCACCAGAAGTTTTCACCCTGGCAAGGAGAGATGGGGCTGATGGGGAGGAAAAAAGAAAAGAAAAGAAAGGCTTTTTGAGTTGGACAGTACAAAATACTGGAAAAGGGCTGGACCCCAAGAAATGGGGACACATGGGGCCTGGGAACACTAGAGCCAGGTACCAAGTGAAGCTCTTGATTTGCAAACCTGGGGAGGGGGTTCTCTGGCTCTGAAAAAGCTTTTGCTTTTTTTCTTTTTTTAACTTCTTAGCAGGGTTCACCACTGCCCTAGGCAAGTGTGGAATTAAGGCATATCTGAGAGACAAAGTAACTAGTCAGGTGAAAGGGACAAATTCCCTAAGAGGCATATCTCCTCCAAGAAAGGGGGATTGGACCCAGCTCATGTGGAGGCCCTCCTTCAGGGAATTCAGGCCACAGGGGCTGGAAAACAGAAGCAAGCAAATCCTGCCTACTATTCAACATCTGTCTCAACCATGCCACTGGGAGGCAAGGCAGCTGAAATTAAAGGCAATACATCAATTCACACAGGTGGGGAGCTGTGGACTGAGAAGCAACACATTTGAACAGGATCAGAAAAGCACAGAGTATAGAGGCTTCACAGGAAAGGAATCTGCTGGGTCTCACCCTCAAGGAAAACTGATGCTGGCTGCTCTCTCCTCCTGACATGTGGGCCAGTCTGGTCTGGAAAAATCTGACCGGGGACAATAATATCTGACGAAACCCTCCTGAAAAAAACACTGCATACAGGCAGTGCAAGAAACAGTAAAACAAGAACTGAAAAACTCTGACAATTTAAGCAGGACCTATGTTAGAGGTCTAGGATAAGTTTAACTGAATTTTTAAGAACAGACAGGAAGAAAAAGAAAAAATAGAAAGAAAAAAACAAAAAGCAAACAAATAAGCAAACAAACAGAAAAACAGATTGAGAACAAAGACATCCAGCATGAAATGCTTAGGTACAAGAGTGAAAACAACCTCCAGAATCAACTAATTAAGGAAATCAAATGTTTAGATGCCAGCGAAATATACCGAGTCCTACTAGGAAAATCAAAGATGTGGTCTAGTCAAAGGAACAAGGTAAAACTTCAAATGAGATACAAGAGTGAAATAACTAATTCAGGATGTTCAAACAGACATGCAAAATCTCCCTCAACAAGGTGAGGGAGGATATAAAGAAGACAAGGGGCAAAAACTATAAGAACTCAAAAATGTGAAAAATTGCAGTGCTTAGGGGAATGAAAGACACAATAGAGGAGATGAAAAAAACTATAGAGACCTACTCAATAGATTGAAGAGGCAGAAGAAAGGATGCATGAACTAGAGGACAGGACATCTGAAATCCTACACACAAAAGAACAGATGGGAAAAAGAATGCAAAAATATGAGCAGGGTCTTAGGAAATTGCATGACAACATGCAAATACACATGTTATGGGTGTCTCAGAAGGAGAAGAGAAGGAAAAAGGAGCAGAAATACTAATGGAGAAATAACCACCAAAATTTCCCACCTCTTTTTCTGAAATTGTCCCTTTTATTAATATGTAGTGCCCTTCTTTGTCTCTTATGGTGTCTTTACATTTAAAGTCTATTTTGTCTGATATTAGTATAGCTACTCTTGCTTTTTTTCTTCAGGTGCAGCTTGCAGAGAACATATTTTTCCATCTTTTCACTTTCAATCTAACTGTACCCTTAAGTCTAAAATGGGTCTCCTGTAAGCAGCATCTTGATTTATTATGTTTTTTGATCCATTCTGTCAGTCTGTATCTTTAATTGGTGAGTTTAGTCCATTAACATTCAAAGCAATTACTGTAAAAGTGGTTCTTGACTCTGCCATCTTGTCCTTTAGTTTTTATTTGTCAGATCTATATATTATTTTTCTTCTCTCTCTTACTCTTTTACTTTAAATCACCTTCATTCATATTCTTCAATTCTGTGCTTTTGTCCAGATCTCCCCCTCCAGTATTTTTTTTTTTTATCAACTGTCAGGATTCCCTTTAGTATTTCTTGTAGGGCTGGCCTCTTGTTGACTAGTTCTTTCAATATTCTTTATCTTTGAAGATTTTCATCTCTCCCTCAATTTTGAAGGATAGCTTGGCTGGATAAAGAATTCCTGGTTGAAAGCCTTTCTCATTCAGAATCTTAAGTACATCATATCACCTTCTTCTTGTTTCCATGGTGCCTATTGAGTAGTCTGTAGTCAGCCTTATGTGTTTTCCCTTGTATGTAGTAGATTGATTTCTCATGCTGTGTTCAGGACATTTTTTTTTCTCTTCAACACCTGACAGTCTGATTAGTATGTGTCTTGGAGTAGGCGTGTTTCAGATTTATTCTATTTGGACTTTGCCAGGCCTCTTTGATTTGCACATTCATGTCTTTTATATGGGTTGGGAAGTTTTCTCTGATTACACCTTTAACTAACTTTCCTAACCCTTTACTCTTCTCTTCTCTTTTTGAGACACCAGTCATTCTTATATTTGTGCACCTCTTGTTGTCCATCATTTCCCTGAGACTCACCTCTTATGAAAGACATACAAGTTAGAGATCCAAGAATTGAGTGCAACATACCCTAAAGAGATATACTCTAAGATACTAACTACTCAGATTAACAAATGTCAAAGACAAAGAGAATTTTTGAAAGCAGCAAGAGAAAAGCAATCCTTCCCATACTAGGGAAGACTGTTTGGATTTCTCAACAGAAACCATGGAGGTGAGAAGGCAATGGTATGATATATTTAAGATCCTAAAAGAGAAAAACTGCTAACCAAGAATTCCATACCCAGAAAAACTGTCCTTCCAAAAAGAGGGGACATTAAAGTATTTTCAGTCACTGAGAGAATTTGTGACTAATGTTAGTCACAGGGTCATTAAAGGATTCCACATGAGACAGTGAGTTAAAGCTTAATAGCTTATTGAGAAAGAAAGAAACAGATTGAGAGCAAAGGGAGAGCAGGCAGGTAGGAGCCAGCAAAACCTGCTAGTGAAAGGAAAGCAAAATGGCTCCAACTACCTTTCCAACAGCTTGTGGTTTTAAAGGAAAAACCATGTCAAGAGGGGTGGGGGTGACATGTGGCTGCAAGCATTGCTGGGAGATATCAGACTGGTGCAGATCAAAACTTCATGCTCACATTTATCTGGTCTGGCCTCTGGCCTCTGACAGGTGGGGTGTCTGCATGTTCTTGCTCATCTATCTTGCCAGCACATCAGGTCCTGTCAGAGGAGTTGTTGAGGGAGAGAAACTGAAGGGGCCCCCATGCCACAGAATCCATGTGTATGCTTAAATTATTTTCTGAGACCTGACAACTGAGAGACCAGCTCTACAAGAAATACTAAAGGGAGCACAACAGGTAGATAGGAAAAGGGAAGAGAGAAAGGTCTGGAGGAGAGTGTAGAAATGAAGACTATCAGTAAAGGTAAAAAGAGAAAAAAAAATAAATAAATATGACATATAAAATCCAAAAGACAATAGGGTAGAAGTACTGTCTTTACAGTAATAACATTAAATGCTAATGGATTTAATTCCCCAATCAAAAGCAGAGACCAGAGAATGGATTAAAAAATAGGACTCATCTATATGCTGTTTACAGGAGACTCACTTTAGACCCAAGAGGAAAATAGGTTGAATGTGAAAAGTTGGTAAAAGTTATTTCATGCATACAACAATCAGAAAAGAGCAGGGATAGCTACACTAATATTCAATAAATTAGACTTCAAATGTAAAACAATTAAAAGGGACAAAGATAGACATTATGCATTAATAAAAGGAACAATTCAACAAGAACACATGTAACATATCATGAAGAATGTAACAATGTGGATGAACCTTGAGGACATTATGCTGAATGAAATTAGCCAGATACAAAAAGGTCAAATACTGAATGGTTTCACTAACATGAACTAACATTAATGAGTGAACTTTGAAAGTTAAAGTTAAGAACACAGGTTATCAGGAGAAAGAAAGAGGGTAGAGATTGAGCACTTGGTGCTGAAGGAACACAAAATGTGCAACAGGACTGATTGCAAAAGTTCAGAAATGGATAACATAATACTATTTGATGGTAGAGGAATAATATAAATAAACTGAATGAAGCTGAATTTGAGTATAAGTTGGGTAAGAAGGGCTGGGGACAGGTATGAAACCAGAAGGAAAGATAGAGGATAAAGACTGAAGTGGTATAATTTTGGAATGTCTAAAATGGATGATGATAGTGATTAAATGAATGAATATACAAATGTTTTGCATGAAAGAAAACAAATGAATGTCAACATTAGAAAGTGTTGAAAGATGATACACAGGAAAAAGTATAATCAATGCAAGTTAGGGTCTATAGTCAACAGTAAAATTGTAATATGCTTCTACTGAATGTAACAAGGTATTATGCCAAAACCAAATGTCAACAAATAGGGGGTATGGAGAAGTGGGAATGGATTCCCTGCAGAAGAAAAGGAAATATCTTCATATAGAATATGATGTCAAAGGCAGGTCTACTTAGGTTGGATTGTATGATATGTGAGTAAAACTATTTAATAATGAACAGAGAGAAACAAGTGCTAGAGGAAATGTGGAGAAAGAGATGCACCTATGCACTGTTGGGAGGGAAGCTGAACAGTGCAGCCCCTCTGGAGAGCAGTGTGGTGGCTCCACAGGAGGCTAGGTGTGGGGTTCCATATGATCCTGCAACTCTACTGCTAGGTATAAATGTGGAGGAACTGAGAGTGGGGACACAAAGGGACATTTGCACATTGGTGTTAATAGTGGCAGTGGTTCACGATGGTTGGAGTTAGCCTAAGGGGACAGTAACTGAGAAACGGAGGGGGGGATCTATGGTATATACATACAATGGACTTCTGAGCAGCTTCAAGAAGGAATGAAGCTGTGAGGCATGCAACTAGGTGAATGAACCTTAAGAGCAGTATGTTGAATGAATGGCAGAAACAAGAAGAAAAATATTATCATGCTTCACTCATATGGACTAAATATACTATACAAACTTGGAAAATAGAAGTCAACAGCATGGGTTATTGGGTTGGGGCCTATTGTAAAGGGTACTGGATTGTAAACTTTTCAGCAGCGACCTATATTCAGGGATTGTAACTGTTGCTTCTAAATTCTGAGATACTGAACTTGTTGTGTATAACCTGGTTGGTCCCACAATCTTTGCATTTTTATGTGACTCTGAGAGAGAGCACTGAAGCTATGAAACTCAGCATTACCCTGTACAGCAACTGGTTTAAAAGTTCAAAAACTGATCAGACTTCAAGTAGAGATGTGGATGACACTGATTTGGATAGGACTAAGGTAAATCAGACTACAGGGTAAAGGATGATGTGGTCCATAATTTAAAACTTCAGCATCTGTGTGAGACCAAAGGGAGAGATGTTTACGTGGTGCAAAATTTTTTATTTTAGTTAGCTACATTATTTAGCTAGTATTATCAGTTTATTTGAACACCATTAATTACATGGAATCTTGAATAGGGCATGAGATCTTCTTGGTTTGTACAGGTTAGTGTGATATCTTGATATAACCCAGCATAATTTGGGCAGAAAGTACAAACGTATTTGCAAAGTCCCCTTGAGAGACTGGGGAGAAAGAAGGAAATATTCCCACCTGGGGAATTCCTGATATTCCTGATATTCTCACAGACAGTAAGGACAACAAATTCAATAGCTGAGCACACAATCATGGGGTTCACACCTATGAAATGTATTCCTGCAAGGAGAGGGTAGACTATTTATAATTATGCCTAAGAGTAACCCCCAAGAGAACCTCTTTTGTAGGTCAGATGTGGCATCTCTCTGTAAGCCCCTCTGCAGATGAACTCAATGCCCTCCCCCTCTATGTGGGATATCACTCACAAGGTTATAAATCTCCTAGGCAATGTGGGACAGGATTCCCAGGATGAGCAAGGACATGGCATCATGGGATTGAGAAAGTCTTCTTGACCAAAAGGGGGAAGAGAGATATGAGACCAAATAAAGTGTCAGTGGCTGAGAGATTTCAAACAGAGTCGAGAGGTTATCCTGGAGGTTATTCTTATGCATTATATAGGTATCTCTTTCAGTCTGTGGTGTATTGAAGTGGCTGGATAAGGTACCTGAAACTGTTACTGTATTCCAGTAGTCTGAGTCTTGAAGAAGATGATGTACTTATTTAGCTTTTACAGTGTGACTGTGTGATTGTGAAAGACTTCTGTCTGATGCTCTTTTTATCTAGGGTATGGACAGATGAGTAAAAAAAGTAATAATAAGGGTAAAAATAAATAAACAATAGGGGGTACTAAAGAGTAAAAAATTGGGTAGATTGAAATACGAGTGACCAAAGAGAAGGAGGGGTAGGAGGTACAAGTATGCATGAGTTTTTTTTCTTTTTCTGGAGTGATGCAAATGTTTTGAAAATGGTCATGGTGATGAATACACAACTATGTGATGAATTGAGAGCCACTGACTGTACCCTATCTACAGGTTGTATGTGTGTGAAGATTTCTCAATAAAAAGTGTTTTTAAAAGCCTGGAGCATGAGTTAGGATCCTCAATCCATGGACAATATCTCTCTCTCCATTTCTTAAGGTCTTAATTTCTCTCAGTAATGTTTTGTAGTTTGGTTGTACAGATCTTGCACATCTTTTGTAATATTTATCCCTAAGCATTTAATCTTTTATGGCATTGTAAATGACACTGATTTTTAAATTTCAATTTCTGATTATTCATTGAAAGTATATATAATGCAATGGTTTTTGTATATTGATCTTTCACACTGTAATGTTGCAAAACTCACTCATAGTTTTAGTAGCCTTTTTGTAAAATCCCTGGGATTTTCTCCAAGGAAGGGGCATGTTGCATGCAAGTAAAGATATATCATTTCTTCCTTTTCAACTGAATACATTTTGATATTCCTCTTGACTTGCTACACAGGTTAGAACATCTAGTACATCATTAAATAGAAGTGATGAGAGCAGAAATTATTCCCTTTTCCAGGTGTTATAATAAAGTGTTCAATCTTTACTGAATTCAGAATATAACAGAATAATTCAGTTATTATTGATAACATTTGATGTAGGTTTTATGTAAAAGCATTTCATTAGTTGAACAAGCCCTTTCAATTCATAATTTACTGAAGGCTTTTAATCATGACTGAATGCTAGTGTTTTTCAGATACTTTTGCTGTACTTATTGAGATTATCTTTACTAATTGATAATTCATTTATTGTTAAATTCTTTCTTTTCATTATTGATAAATCCTCACAACAAAACATTAAAAATATATTACTGTCGAGTTTTACAAATAATGAAAAACCTCAGAAGTATTTACTTGTACATGGCAAAGCTTATACACTTGAACACAGATTTCTTTGATAGCAAAATGTCTGTTCCAGCTTTTCCAACTACAGATTGTACTTTGGGAAAATTTTAGAGCATAGAGGGTAACAAAATTACTTCTTTTCAAGACCTTGAAATGTTTTAAAACACTGAGTTAGTAAGGTAGGAGGTTCTATATTCATCTGTTCTGGTTTGCTAGCTGCCAGAATGCAATATACCAGAAGCAGAATGGCTTTTAAAAGGGGGAATTTAATAAGTTGATAGTTTACAGTTCTAAGGCCAAGAAAATGTCCCAACTGAAGCAAGTCTATAGAAATGTCCAATCCAAGGCATCCAGGGAAAGATACCTTGGTTCAAGAAGGCGGATGAAGTTCAGGGTTTCTCTCTCAAGTGGAAGTGTACACGGCAAACACAGAGTTTCTCTCTTAACTAGAAAGGCACATGGTGAACACAGTCAGCATTTCTTTCTCAGCTGGAAGGGGCACATGGCCAACATGGCATCATCTGCTAGCTTCCTCTCCTGGCTTCCTGTTTCATGAAGCTCCCGGGAGGCATTTTCCTTCTTCATTTCCAAAGGTTGCTGGCTGGTGGTTCTCATGGCTATGTCGTTCTGCTCTCTCAGAATCTCCCTCATTCTCCAAAATGTTTCCTCTTTTATAGGACTTCAGAAACTAATCAAGACCCACCCAAATGGGTGGAGACACACCTCCACCTAATCCAGTTTAGCAACCAGTCTTGATTAAATCACATCTCCAGGGAGATGATCTAAGTACAGTTTCAAACATACAATGCTGAATAAGGATTAGAAGAGACAGCTGCCTTTACAAAATGGGATTAGGATTAAAGCATGGCTTTTCTAGGGTGCATATATTATTTCAAACTGGCACATCAACCAAATGGAACTAGATACAAAATAAGCAATTGTAGGTTCTTCTCTTTATTTGAAAGAAAAAAAATGGTGCAAATATGCAAACTGCAATTCAGGTGCTGACCACCAGGGAGTGTCATGAGCATTCTTTCAGACCAATTATTGGTCGCCTGCTTTGAGCAATGAGCTGTAGCAAGGATGACAAACTCTTCTAGGCTTTTGCCAGCTGCCAGATACTGATATTCATTCACAGCCAGTGACCACTCCAGCTCCTTCTTTTAACTTGCTTGTGATAAAGGTGTATGCAACATAGTCTTTCAAATTAACTAGCAAAATGTCACATACAAATCTATATACCTAATATTATTTAAACCATTCTTTGTCCTGGATATAATCACCACAGTAATGAAAAAAAGAGCTTTACTTCACAAGACTGTGAGACAGTTAAGAAGAGAAAGAGGAATAATTTTCAGAAGTTTTCCAAGAAATGCAGGGTTTCTAAATTCTAAATTCCATAAATTTGAAATGTAGCTGCTGCTCCAACTTTTCCAGAATACAACTTGGAGCAGCTCACAATGAAAGACAAACACACAAACAGTTAGGAAGCTGTTTGAATGAATGGAAGCCAAGACTTCAATAGAAATATGGCTAAATAAACTCTTCATTTCCCCTTATCTTTTTAGAAATAATCTAAAAGCAGAAAGGAGGTTAAAAACCAGAATGCACACTATATTTATAATTTATAGTTTCCCCATTATTGCAATTGGAGTCCTAAAGGAGCCAGTACAAGGCAATATATTCTGTATCTCAGAATGATGGGAATATATTCTAAGTCACCTCATAATCTCCAAAGGGCAGCTAAATCACAGAATCACTGATTGTGATAAGCCTTTCTTTTTATGTGATCATTAATATTAAGGGGATCTAGGATATTAGCCCAACAACATGGCAAGCAACAAAAACCCCTGATCATAGCCTATGATAGCTTATCTCTTGATACAATAACAAAAGCATTTCTTCTTTGCCTTAGAGTACATGCAGTCTCAGCTAAATAAGACACTGTTCTGAAATCACCATTAAATCTGATGATAGCACATCCAGTATAAACTGTCTAAAAACACTGAAAATTTTCCTCCAATTGGCTAATTATGAAAAATTATTAAATTCAACTTCACATATTATTTAACTCTACTTCTCAATCCAGGGGAATCTCATGATTCTGCTTGTGGCATTCAGTAAGTATCCATGCTCAGAACAGATCTTTTAGATATTCACATACCAAATCCTGACTTAATTTTTTTGATAAAGCTTATCATAAAAGCTAAAAAGTGAATATTCAAGTCTGGTTATGCAATAACTATGCTAGTCTACTTTATAAAACCCAATCTCTTATCAAAAGTCAAATGAGTTGAAGTAGCTGAACTGGTGGTTCTCTCTTGGACATGTCAAATTTTTTAATGTAAACATATAAAGTAGAAGGCAGCATGATTTTAATAAGACTCACAACTCCCAAACACTTTGTAAGATTTCATAATCTGCACAGGGAAAACCTGTGCCCCTATTAAAATTATCCTCAAATATATGAATTGCTTGAATCCTGGATGCAAATCATAGAAACTTTTAACAAAGGCAAAGGCCCATAGTATAAAATATACTACAAAAGCTAGAAAAAATTCTGGAAAAGAGAAAAGAACAAATGAAAGATGAAACATTAAAATTGAAACCAGTCACCATATCAGATACCCTTGAACATTCATAAATACTGCATTCTTACCCTTAGTCGTCATGACTTACATTCTCCCCCCCACCTTAAATCACAGACTGTCTCATTATGAATGGTCACTAGTGGGCCTTGTAATGAGGAATTTCCCAATCCATGCTTATTCATATCTTTTACAAACTGAACTATGTAAACAAACCCATGATATTTAGTTCTGTAATCACCAGTAAGGGTAATCTTTCTTGGTCTTTCACTTCATCAGCCTCTATATGACTTAACCTTAGCTGACCTGGTGGTCTGGAGAAGATCAGGAAAGACTGTCATTGAACCTGCTGTCTCCAAATAGTGAAAATCTTTCTCCAGGGGGAAAAAATACAAATAAAGAGTCTAGGAGCTTTGTGTGAGCTCCCCTTCCCTGCCCTCCCTCTGTCAGTTGTGGAACACTCTCCACACTCCCATCTGAGATCACCCCAACACAGCAATCCTGGACCCACAGAAGCCTCAGCAGAGCTCCCACTGGCCTCTTCATGACTCCTTACCTGGTTGTTCAGTGTCTGCAGCCTCGCTCTGGGGGGTGTCAGGTCTTGGGTCCAGAACAAATTTTGTGCTTTCAGACAGTAAGTTTCTCAAGACTAATTCAGCACCAATCACATCTAAGCCTTGTCATTCATCTTACCAGGAAATTCCACCCTCCATCGCCCAGGAAGCCTGTGCAGTGATCTCTTAAAATTGTGGAGGTAAATAGCAAAGGGGGTGAGGACACAATATTTCCAATGGATGAAGATAGAAGGAATTTTTTCTGAAAAGACTTTATGAGAGAAGTTTGTAGAATGCAGGTAGAGGGTGAGGAAGGGGATGATACTTCTGAGAAAAGTCAGGGCTTATTTTGGGTTAATTAGAGCCCTAAAGAATCATGCAGAAGGTCTCCACTTCCCAAGCTGCAGTTTAACAGAGAATTTGAGAATTGTTCTATGAATATTCTGATAAAAGAAAACTATCTGATAGCATGCATTTCTCCTAAACCCAGAATCCCCTAGTGGACCGAAGCTATCAACATGGGGCATTTAAAGCCAACTAACTCCTCAGCAGTCACCACAGACCCAGCCTCATCCATTCCATGTTTCCTTGTGAAGGAAATGCACATGGTCAGAAAACAACAAAAAACTGTCTAGATTGAAAGGGGTTTAAAACAAATGAACCAATTCCTCTTTTTTAAATGCCAATTCAGGGAATTAATACCTTAAATAATTTGGCAATTCTCATCTGATGCTCTTTATTTGATTTCCCTTATTTAGCTCAAAATAAATCCATAAATGTTTATTGAAGTTTTACGGTAAGTAAGGCTGTTTCCTATTCTTCTCCTAAGGTCTTAAGGACCTATGGGGATGAAACACTGGATTAGTCTACTGAGGACAGAAACACCCTTAACTATAATGGAGATGAAGAGTAGGTGCCTAAGAGGAGTATAGATGACTACATATGCCCAGAGGTAAAAGAAAAATATTCATACTTGAGAGAGCTAGACAAACCCTTATAAAGAAGGTTGTAATTTTCTCTTTTCTCCCTTCTTTTATGAGAAAACTAGAGGTGAATATGGACAAGCCTTTAGGATGGCTTTTGTGACTATATTATTTTAACATTATGAGGAACTCATGAACATATGTGAATAGGTGAACTATTAAAAGTAATAAAATATTACTTATATGCTAAAATCCCCTTTGGCTATCAATCCCAATTCTGACCATTTTATCACACAGTATGCTAATTCTGTCTTCATCTTTATCATTTTGAGTGGATACACCCATTTTTCCCATAGATTTATATACATATAACAAATATATGTAATAACAGAAAATACATAATATTTTATTTATAGTTTTTATTTAATATAAAATGATACATTTTGTATTAAATATATACCATTTAATATGTATACCATTCTGAATCTTGCTTTATAGACTCAGTAGTTACTCTTATAGATCTTATTAAATTTATTATATTAACACATATGGGCCCTTCTGCTGCAGCATATTCCACATGACATATGTACCACAGCTTATACAGTCCCTCCTCTATTGGTAGATACTTAAGTTTTTTCCTATTAAATTATGAAATACAGCACTGCAATAAACTTTTTGGGCATTTCCCTTTATTCACACATGCTCACGTTTCTCTTGGAGCAGAGACTAGGAAGATGTGAAGGAATGAGCTGTGGCCATGTAGATGGAAAGTATTCCAGGCAGAAGGAATATCAGGGACAGAAGAACTGAGCCAAGATGGTGATTGGCATGTCTGAGGAAGAACAAGGGCAGCAGAGCTGGAGCAGACTGAGGAAGGAGATGAGATAAGAGAAGTAGGGGAACTGATTACGACAGTCCTTGCATATTGTACAGGAAGGAGCTGGTGTTTTATCTGATCAAGACAGAAAGACACTGGAGAATTCTGAGCATAGGAATACCAGTCTATGTCTGATATTTTGAAGTGATCACTTTCATTTCAATATGAAGAATAAACTGAGGGAGGACAAAGATGGTAGACATGAAACCAATTGAGAGAATGAGAGGGGAATCAACTTTCCCTTCCTATTTGTGAAACTCATACAGAACTCTCCTTATTTGTGAACTTGGCAATATGTAGTCATATATTTTTGTCTTTTCTGTCTGTGCTATGGAATCAGTACAAGAAGGAGAAATCAAGAAAGGGCTCACACCATCACAGTGAAATTCAAAGCCCCTTATCTTCTCAATTAAGTTTGAGGTTATGTCATCTCCTGAGTGTAAAGAGTGGGGCTGTAGTATGGGTCCAAATTAGTGTAAGGATTTGAGGAGTTGAATAGAGAAATTCTGGTTAAGATGGTTATGAGTGAATGCTTTGAACACTTCCCTCCACTCAAAGAGAGTAATGTTAAATAGCGAGTTTATGTGCATGTGTGTTAAATTACATACAACTTAAAAAAAAATTAAACATCTCGAGAGGAAGAAACTCAGGAGGAAGAAACAAATGGGTGATGGGGAAAGGCCTAGTGAGGAAATGGGACAAAGTTTATGGCTTCATTCAGGAGATGGAGTCAGGCTTCTCCCTCCATAAAAAAAAAAAAAAAAAAAAGAGGCTGAACTGTTAAAAAAGCAGAAAAAACAATCAGACTTTCTCTAGAGAGATGAATGAAGCTGATCCAGATAGGTCTAAGGTAAATCAGAATACTGAGTAAAGGATGGTATTGTCCATATTTTAAACCTTCAACCTCTGTGCGAGATCAAAGGAGAGATGTTTATTTGGTGCAAAATTTATATTTTGGGTAGCACATTATCTAATTTAACTAGTGTGATCAGTTTATTTGAACACCATAATTACATGGAATCTTGAATAGGGCATAAGACCTTATTGGTTTTTATATGTTAGTGTGATGTCCCGATATATCCTAGACTAATTTGGGTAGAAAGTAAAAACGTATTTGCAAAATCCTCTTGGGCAACTGGGGAGAAAGTAAGATATATTCCCCATCTGGGGAATTCCTGATATTTTCGCAGTGAGGACAACCAATTCAATAGGCTGAGCCCTCAATCTTGGGGCTCAACCCTATGAAGCTTATTCCTGCAAAAGAGAAGCTAAACCTTCTGATAATTATGCCTAAGTGTCACCCCCAGAGAGACTCTTTTGTTGCTCAGATTTGGCACCTCTCTGTAAGCCAACTTAGCAGATGAACTCACTGCCCTCCCTCCTACCTGAGAAATGGCTCCCAGAGGTGTAAATCTCCCTGGCAACAAGGGTCCTGACTTCCAGGGATTTATTGGGTCCTGGCATCATTGGAATGAGAACATTTTCTTGACCAAAAAGGAGAAGAAATAAATGAGACAAAATATAATCTCAGTGCTGAGAGATTTCAAAGAGTCAGGAGGCTGTCTCGGAGGTTATTCTTACACATTATGTAGATGTCCTTTTTTAGTTTGTGGTGTATTGGAGTGGCTAGAAGGAAGTACCTGGAAATGTTCAACCTTGTTCTAGTAGGTTTCATTCTTGAAGAAGAGTGTATAACTATATAGCTTTTACAGTGTGTGTGTGTGATTGTGAAAACCCTGTGTCTGATGCTTCTTTTATCCAGGGTATGTTAGTTTTCAAGCTGCCAGAACATGATACACCAGAACTGAAATGGCTTTTATAAAGGGGAATTTAATAAGTTACAATTTTAGAGTTATAAGGCAATGAAAACATCCAAAATTAAGATACCAAGAAGAGGTCATCTTAATTCAAGGGCAGTTCATGGGTTAGAAACACCTTTGTCAGGTGGGTAATCATGTGGCTGGCATTTACCTCTTCAGGTTCAGGCTTGTTTAACATCTCCTGGTGACATCAGTTGGGCTCCAAGCATCTCCAAACATCTGTGTCTGTGTTCTCCATGTGTCCATATCTGTGTCAGCTCTACTGTGAAGTTTGTGTAGGCTCTGAGGCTTCTGTTGTTCCTCTAGGCTCTGTCATTTCTCCAAAATGTTTCCCCTTTTAAAGACTCTAGTAATCTAATCAAGACCTACCTGGAATGGGTGAAGTCACATCTCCATATAATCAAAAGTTAATACTCACAATTGGGCATGTCACATCTGCATGGAGATAATCTAATCAAAGGATTCCAACCTACATTATTAAATCAGTATTAAAAGAAATGGCTGCCCCCACACTATTGAATCAAGATTAAAACACAGCTTTTCTGGGAGACATAATATTTCCAAACTGGCACACAGGTATGGACTGATGAGTGAAAAAAATGAATACATAAATAATAGGGGGAGATAAAGGTTAAAACTGGGTAGACTAAAACACTGGGGGTCGATGAAAGGGAGAGGTAAGGCATATGGGATGTGCTAGTTTGGTTTATTTCTTTTTCTGGAGTGATGCAAATGTTCTTAAAATGATCATGGTGAAGAATGCACAACTATGTGATGATATTGTGGGTCATTGATTGTGAAATCAGTGGATATTGGACTGCACATGTATGGATATTTTTTAATAAAAATGTTTTTTTAAATAAAAAGAGGCTGAAAAAGTGGCCTGGAGTTTGGTTCATATGGAACTCTCAGCATCTGCAGTAGAAGGAGGAGACAGACACAGACCTGCAGCAAGGGCCTGTATTAAGCCACCCATGTCCTCACTGAAAGCACCTATGACAGGGTCCCAGCCATCCTGGGATAGGTATCCAAAAACATACATATAAGGCCTACTTATGTGTAGGGGTAACTTCTAAGGCAGGTTGGAGAAAACTGCAAACCAGCTATGCTCTGACAATGGAAGTCCAGAAAGAGTTTACTAAACATGCTAATAAGCCGCAGATTTAATATACATTAAGAAAAATACACACCAATGTTCATAGTAGCATCATCACAATAACCAGGAGCTGTGAGCAACCCAAGTGTCTATCCACAGATGAATGGATAAACAATTTTTAATATACATTTATTTATAAGAAAAAATATTTTATGTAAAGGTTTATGTATATACATACAGTGAAATAGTATTGAACCATAAAAAGGAACAAAGTTTTGATACATGTTACAACATGCATGAACCTTGAAGACATGTAGAGTAAAATAAACCAGACAAAAATGCAAATACTGTATGGTCTTAATTATATGAATCCATTATAATTGCACACTCATAAAGTCATAAATTAGAATACACTTACCAAGGTGAGTGGAGATGGGGAATGAGGAGTTGATCCTTCATTGAAAGAATTTCTACTGAGGGTGATGGAAAAGTCCTGCTCCTGCCTGGTGGTGATGTTAGCACTGCATTATGTGTGTGATCAATAACACTGAATTGTGTCCTTGAAAGTAGTTAAAGTGGGAACTTTTATGTTGCATATGTGTTACCGCAATAAAAAGTTTAATCCATAAAAAATAATAAAAAGAAAGAAAGGATCCAGTGTGATAATCAAAACTTGAACTCACTCAAGTTTGTGGTCTTAAAATATATATGTTCATTAAAATAAAAAAAAATCAAAGAGTTTGGGGAAACTCTAGATTAGATTCAGCCCAGCTGAAAGTGAATGAGTTATATGACAATCCTGAAGAACAGTCATACTATACAGAAGACAGCATAAAGGAAAAAAGATAAAAGATAAATTGATCAATGTGATAGTAGACAAGTATCAAAAGAAAAAAATCAAGATCATATTGAGAGAAAGTATTAGAAATCAGTCCAAAGATATCAGTAATCGGTACATATATAATAAGAGAAAATCTGAGTGAATTAAAGTTTAAAAATCTAGATATATACTTCTTAAGATATGAAACTAAAATAAAAATCAATCACAGAAACTGAACATATAAGAGGGGAGTCATCCTGCTGCCCCTGTGTGTAGCGACTTAGGCCCCCTCCCTCAACCACTGAACCAACAACATCCACCAGAAAGATCTCAGAGGAACATCAACTCTGCAGTAGAGGCAGTAAAGGAGGAGCCCAAGAGAGCAGCAAGTTCTCCTAAATTGACTTACTTAACTGCTGCAAAGTTGAGATCTAAGACAAAAGATAAAAGTCCTAGGGGGAAATATTAATATTGAGACAGAAGGGAGAAAAAGGAAAGCTGTCAGATATGAAACTCAAAGAAAGAACTTAAAGATTTACCTGCAGAAAAGGATAGAACTAAAAATGAGGAAATATCAGACCCTGATACAGCAGGGAGAAAAAAAGCCATTGTCTAAATACAGCTTTTAAATTCTTATCAGTGGCCCCACTACTTCCACTACTTACAGTTTGGGCCATTTTGTAAACTATTTCTAAATACAAGTTTCTAGTTCTCTAGAAATACATTTAAGAGAAGATGGGAATCCCTCATCATCAAAATTATATATAATCATTCTGTCTACCAGAATTATGGAATATTGAATCAAGGGAGATTTTACCTGTCCTGTTTATGAACTTCACATTTTACTTATTTGGAGAGTCTATTTTAATATCCTGTGATATGAAACATAAAATGAAAAGTAATTTGGAGTCATAATTATACACATCAAATATCTTGAACATTTTACCAATCTACTTTTTATATCCATGTTTTAGTGCATTTCTTTCTCAATAAAAGTGCTCCCTTGTTTTAGACATCACTCTAAGAATTTGTGTGGGTATCTAATTATCCTAACAAATTTGTTTACATGTTTCCAAGATTAGACATGTGTATTGAATGTGTTGTATATTTGACATTAAATATAAGTTAGTGTAATTTTCTTCAGCTGTTACCTAAAAGTTTTTTTTTTGGCAATGGCAGGCTCTGAAAATTGAACCTAAAAGCTTTTTTTATATTTTAATATTCATCATTTATGTCAAAGTGCCTCCAAACCTTAAGGTTAAACCTTTCTGAAATAACTGTTTAGAAAGGATTACAATTATGACTTCGGATTTTCAGACTTGCATCAGTAATTATCTACAAGTTGTTCATAGTATCTGTATATCACTTACCAAATAAGAATGAATATATTAAAGTGTTAGGATGTGTAATTTCATTCAAACCTTCTCAGCACACACCATAGGATATAATATATGTGCTAAGACAACTAAGCTTTAAGTCTAAAGAGAATCAACTGTCCTAGATGAGAATAAAAACTCCAGAGGTCATCAGTTTATGTTGTAACAGAAGCCCACTACACAGAAAAAACTATAGTCAGCTATCCACATTTGATCAATAACTGAAGTTTGGCTAAATTACATAGGGAATATTAGATACAGAGTTTTTTATCAGCAAAATTGGGGGTGTATGGGTAGTTCAGTTTTAGAATTCTCACCCTCCATGTGGAAGACCAGGTTCAATTCCTGGCCTATGCACTTCCCCCCACCCAAAAAAATCAGTGAATGATGTTGCAGTAACAGGATAGTCACATGGAAAAGAATGAAATATGACATCCACCATACAGAATAAAATAAAAAAGTTTGTTCATTTTTTTATCAGTGGTATGTTACATAGAAAAGGGTTTTTGTAGGCAATATAAAACTTTTTAAAATATGCTTTGGCTACTACTCTCAAAAGACACCCTAAGGCAGTCTTTACCTTCACCCTTAATAATGGCACTAAAGACCACATCCTTAAAGGACCTTGGGTTCATCCAGTGATGGATACAGCTGAATGGATAAACAAATTATGATAACATTCATAAAATCAAATATTAGTAATAAAAAAATGAATGAATGACTGATATACATGACAGCATGGATGAATTTCAAAAATATGGTGAGTGAAAACAAAACAAGCACAAAAAAGTATCTACTCTATGATTCCATTGATTTGAAATTTTAAAACAGTCAAAACAAATCTAAGATGATGTAAATAAGAATAGCCATTGTCTCCAGGTGGTAGGTTGAATGGAAAGGGACATATGAAAATTTTCTGGAATGGGGGAAGCATTCTACCTTTGAATTGCTTTAAAATCTTTTTGCCTCCCCACTCCGCTTAAATAAAGAGAATATCAGAAATAAGAATGGATTAAGGGAATAATGTGTAAGAAAGATGAGTTAGAATTACTTATTATCTTCAGACACATTCTCGTTGGTTAATGAAGGCTTATTTATGTTTTCTTCTAATTTGCTAATGGTGCCAAAATGTAGCACACAAGAGGTGAATTGGCTTTTAATAAGGGGATTTATTTAGTTATAAATTTACTAGTTTTGGAAGGCACACAACGATGTTTGCTGGCCCTCTCTTGCAGCTTCTGTATTCAAATGGTAACTGCCTGGGCCTGCTCTTTCTGCATCTCCAAACATCTGGGACTGAGTTGGCTGAGTGCTCCTCTGACTTCTCTTTTTCAGGTCTCTGCTAATTAAATTAAACACAACTCATCACAAAAGGCACACCTCTTAGCCAACCACAGATGTAATCAACCAGAGATGAATTTCACATGCTGATGATTTAAATTCATGGCAACACAAGAACCGGGCACCATCACCTGGTCAAGTTGACACCTGAACCTAACTACTATATGTTTAATTTAAAATTAAGGAAGAAAAGGAAAGAGAATAGGAAAAGAATGGAAACTACTATAATATCTCAGAAAGAATTAGGAGTGGGGAGGCAGGAAATGCATCCCAGCTGCTTGGAGTCCTTGGTGTGGAACTTATTTTTCTTCAATACTCACCCTGAGTTCAGAAACAAAAGAACCTGGCAGTCCTTCTTCTCATATCAATCTGTATGAAGCATGCACAACAATCCATTTGGCAGTGTGACTGAGCTGATGACAATTAGTCTCTTGGAGATGATCAGCTGATCAGAGATAGAAGAATGTATGGCCAACAATAGAAAGGAAGGGAGGAGATGGGAAAACAATAAATGAGCAAAAAATGTCTTATTGTCTCAACAATGTTTAATGTCTCAACACCCCATTATTTCTCTTGCTGGCCTCTACTAATCATTCAAAACCATTAACCATATATAATTACCACCAAAACATAAATACTGATAATTTCCCAGTGTGCCATTTCCCAAGATGAATCATTGACCATAATCTACTTATTCGATGTGTATTTTGAGGGCTCCTATGCACCCACTCTCTTACACATGATAGTGACAGCCAATTAGCAGCTACAAAGTTCCTTCCTCCTTCTCCTTCTCCTTGGGTGTATTGGTTAACCTCCAAGGCTCTGAGCAAATGTCTATAAAGCTTCTTATATATGAAGTCCTTTCATCCTAGCCAGAAGAAAATCATGTATTTGTACTTGGCTTAGTGACCCCCCACTGCAATTCTTATCAATATTTCTTCCAGAGTTTGGTGTAACTAAACTTTCTACATGATTGTGAAAATGTTAGCTTGTAAGAATTAATCCCTATTATTTCAATATTGAAATCATACAAGAACAGGTTGAAAGCAATGAGAATTAAATGCCAGCAAATGGAAGGAATAAGCAACAGAGATCATTCTCACAAATTTCCTATGTAGGTTTGCCAAATTTAAATTATCAAAGTAATCTGAAGCTACATGTAAATCAGAAAAAGGCTTTGGAGAAACAGATGGATTCTAAATCTTCATTGTACTTTTGCACTATTTTTAAATAATGCCCAGAACTAACATGACCACAACAGTCTTCTAAGTTCTACAATTCCAATGAATCTCCTACTACTGACTAATATTTCATCAGCATTCCCCTTAAATGGAGGTAGTTAGGACTGAGACTAAATATTCTGGCACATTGTGACTAGCACAGTGAGAGATGGGAAAAGAATTCCCAAGATAATCACCCATTAATGACCAAGAAGAGAAGGAGGAAAAACTGAGAGGGAAAGAAGAGGACACATCATCTTTCATTTTCTGGGTTATTTACAACAGAAAATCATGCATGAGAACCCAGCTTCTCCTACACCATCTCAACTCACATAGCACCCCTCACAGCAGTCAATCTTAGGGCAAGTCCTCGAGCACCTGATTATTACATGAGAAGAGGACAGTTCTTCCATCATTCTAGAATATTAACTACTTAGTGTTCTGTAGGTTCTACAAGGGGCAAAGAACTTCTGAAACAGTTACCAGGCATTGCCTTCTTTGGCCTATTTCTCATTGTAGAAGAAAATCTTTAAACAAAGCACAGACAGAGCACTTGAGTCTCTGACAACCCCACTATGACAGTGGTTTGTGCTCAGCTTCCCCTGCAGTTCCAAACACTGTGTCCCTCAGCACACAGAAGTACACAGCTGAGTTGCTCCAATGGATCATGTGTTTCTTCAGGTTGAAGGAAGATTCACTCTTCTGAAATTCAGCCTCAAAACCTTTAATGCCTTCAACCTGGTTGTCCCCTGAAAAATACTTCAGGAGAAGCTGGAGACCTTGGCTAGGGTATTGGACATACAAGAAGAGATAAGGAGTTCCACTGTAGGAAGAGTTGCAGCTCAGCTCTAGGGAGGTTCGTTCAAGGACAGACACATGGCCTTGAGGCTGGTTCACTGACTGGGCTCTGGCATCTCCTGTAAAAAAAAAAAAAAAAAAAAAGGTTATATCAGGAAAAACAATGCAAAATGCAAACTTCACTAGGAAAAGGGGGTGCTCATCAGGGTCTGTGGAGCAGGGACTTTACTCACTCAAGGCAAGAAGCATCTGAAAGACTGGGATGAGCAGCAGGAGCATGGCTGAATAGTGAAAACACTGACTCTTTCTGGATGTTCTTCCCTGAGCAGGCAGAGAGGTGCTGAGATGAGCTTGGATGCTTTCTGAACTCTGATTCCTGTCACTTCTTCCTGTCTGCAATGAAATAGTTGAGGGTTCCTCAGACAGCTGCAGGGAGGAGGGGATTAGGGAACCATGGGCATCTTCAACAGAAACAAGGTCTCTTGTTTGTGCATCAGCACCCTCTAGAGGCCAGGGCAGGACCAAAGTTCAAGAGTCCCCACAGAGAGCTAATTTGTGTTCCTTCTATTTTATTACTGTATCAAAACTTCCACACAATGTGTGTCTTCCTTTCCAAAACTATAAGGTATATATTACTTTGGATTGCATGAGAAATGG